>LUCH01000724.1:162827-180881 GCA_013368495.1 Paragonimus heterotremus | reverse complement strand
GAGTTTAGGATTTTAGGGACGTCGAAGGTGATCTCACTACAGATCTTGACGCGATTATGATCCGGCCGAACGATTGGGGCCTCCCAGTAAGTGACAGCAATTGTGCAGTCGTTCGGCAGGGACTGTAAAGATTCCCTCGCGCTTCGTCCTGCATTCAGCAGAGCAAACATCATTAAAGTCGATCTGATATAAGTCCCTGGCACCTACATGTCGTCCAGCGTATCCTTGACGTATTATTACGAGATACCAGCAGAAAATGACTTGGTGCCCTTCAGACAATGTAGCGCGCTTTCCCCTGCATATAAAAGTAAGCGTTTCAGACACGCTTTGTGGTTCACATAAAATCGCTGGTTCACTACTCGAGTGTGCCAATCAAATCGTGTATACCAACCTGAAGTCCCCGGCGCGCGGCTATCAAAACAGTCACAGATTTAGAAGGCCGCATACCAGTCTGGATTTGAAAGTATTGATCTGTATCCGCTTGAATTCCGACGATTTTGCGATGATTCATTTATCCCACTTCATTTTTGGGGCGGATCTGGTAGAACACTTAATCATTGTAGTGAATGTTGAAGGCCGACGGGGAGATAATAGGAAGATTTGCAAGATCCGTTCCCGCACCTCCTCAGGCAACAGTTATCCTATTGAGGGTTGCTACTCATAAGAACGGCCTTCATCCGGAAGGTCATCAGATGCACGCATCTTTTTAAAGCATTGCTTGACCCTTATTTATTTGAAACAGCTAGTGTTCTTGCTGTTCACTGTAATATGCAAGAGTGCTACATCCTGTTTCCAGTGTCCGCTTTTCAGGCAAACGGTCGCTTGCCTGATATCGTACAAGAAAAACCGACGGGACCCAGGTACTCTGAATCCTCTGCCTTTTACCTGTGTGCTAACTGAATCACTGAAAATGCACGAAAGTCCTATGACCTGAATTGAAACTCAGACAGAGAGGATGATATGAACGTTTTCATCCCGCTTTCATCAAAGTGCTGTGCGTTTTGGTCATCTTCCTGGGGAAATTGGATTTTCAAATAATCGTTTGTTGTGTTTTTTGTAAACATTGCGCTTTTTTAACGGCAAGGTCAGTTGACCGTCGTCTATCCTTTGAAGTCTGAGTGGTGTGTTTTCCTGGCCTCCATGCAAATATATGCCACAGTTCACGCCATCAAGGAGTTTACAAGTTGGATATTGTTCGAGGTTCGCTTCTTGCGGCGCTGCACCTTTGTCGACGAACAGGTATATACTCCCATTTGTTTATTCATTTACTTGAACATTTAGAATTAAGCTGCACACAGACACTAATGAACAAAATGCCCACATAACATATAATGTCAATACCTGTTTTTGTTTCAAAAGGTAAATTTGTATTTCCAACTGCAGTTGGATAACATGTTATCATTAGGCCTTCATTTGACGATGGTCTTACGACTTGGAAACAACAAAAATCTTTTGACAACGGTCCTGTGGTAAATGTTATAGAATCCCGCTCACTGCATTCTGTGAAGAGATATAAAAAGAATGACGGAACGGAAAACCCAAGAGATTTGCATAAGCTGGTGTTTTTCAAGGATATATCTGGGTCATTGGAAACTGAACAGTCTTCCAGATCGTTTATGCCTGTTGTTAGCTTAGTAAGTGTTGTTCGATTTCTTTAATGTCTTTCTATTTTTAGAAATTTGCCGGGTTGCTTCAAAATTATATTTATATGCTTTCAATGTCGAAACATCATTCTGCTTCTCGATAGATATTTTCATCCTCCTATCTTATGCACTTATGCCTATTCAAAACTTTTCTCTGCGCGGTTTAATATGCTCCGGGTAACCTGTTACAACCGGGGTATCTTACCGGGTTATTTGCCACAAAGGTTTATTCCTCCTGATAATAGATATGCGTCAGCGATCCATAACTAATAGTGTTCTTAATGACCTGCATATTGTTTACAGCGCTTATCTGATGAATTAAGAGAACTTGTCCAACGGACTTTGCTTGTTGGTTGGCATTCTGTATAAAGTTTTATACTTGCAAGCACATACACAGTGTTTCGGAACTAGAACAGCAACAACAAGACGATAGTCAAAATGAATACAACTTAGTAGGCCCGTTTGCTTATGAATTTGTTTATCTACTAGATCGGCTGAATGCTAATTAACCCTGGCAGTTGAGTGATTGAGTTTGTTTTTATTTGACCAAACGAGCAACCTAAGTTGAGTATATTTTTTTTAATGCTACATGTCCATTTCATCATACCTTTTCATCCTATCAGTATGTTCAAAGTTTTCCGCTATTCTTCATATATATATATATATATATATATATATATATATATCGAGTTAATTGTAGTTAAGCAGATATGGGGTATGTGTATCTGTGAATACATAAGGTTATTTTATATTTCGTGAAACATGTTTGATATTCTGGGATAACGGTAAATGCTCCGTCTTCTGATATTATTCCCTATACGCTTGATCAGTGCTGAGTTATTCAAACACTCAAATGTACATTTGATTCATCATTAAGCATTTGCTTAACTTTATCTACTTTCCCGCCACTAACCTCAAGCGTTGTGATGTTTAACATAAAATAGTGTCATTTGTATCTGCTGGCGATACGGTCTCTGGATTTCTTACGAAAATAAACCAGAGATGTTCGATATTTTAACTTCTTAGATGTGCTCAAAATATGGCAATCCATAGTTTGTTTGTAGGACTGGAATACTTTCAGCAGAATACTGCAAGAGGTTTCATTTTTTCTCGAATTATATTGCGCTGTTTGAAACAGTTCGTTCCCTTGATGAACTTGAATAAAACAGTGAGAAGACGCAATTCATGTGATGTTCACCGGAGTAACATTTCGTACATTCTGATCACACCTGGACATGTAACTACTTTTAAACGAGCCAAAATTCCACAAAGCGGAAGTAATGGCTTAAGGGATTAAACAAACAGACATTATTTTATTCAAATTGCGCTGTTTACTATGCAGCTTGCTGGCTGTTACAGTGTTTTTGTAGACAAATTGTTAGGGTAACATGCAGTAATTGACAACTACCCCTGCGTTACGATGACAAACTATTTAATTTTTCTTTGGAACAGAACGGTGCACTCCGTTCGCGTCACCTGGCTCCAGGATGTCCGCAACCAAGCGGCTATTCTGATTTTCCATCACTTCAAGGAACTTTATCGTTCATTTCAGCGGAATTCACGGACTTTCAGCTAGGCGGTGGTGGTCTTGATCCAATATTTGGCGTAGGGTTTTTGTATGATGTGCACGGTCAGCAGCGAATTTCCGAAACCTTTCACTTTGATACCAATCCCGACGCTTTGCTTAGCTTACTAAACGGTAGTGGCGGTGCCCAACAACAACAACACCGTGAGTGGATATCAACTGCCCGGAATTTTTTGTTTCGAATCACACGCAAACGTACTGTCAATGCGATGTTGTCCAGTACTCTCGGGAATTTTCTGACAACCACTGTGTCCAACACCAACTTCAGCCTAGTGGATCGCGCAAAGGATAACGCAGATGAAGAAAAACACAGTAGAGTTGGTTCAGAAATTGATGAGGATGCCGGGAAATCTTCTGAGCTGTTACTACACGAACTGAAATTCAGTGGTGACCGACCAGTTACCTCTTGTGCTAAGGAAGCATGTTGCGCATCTGGCGTATTTCTCGTTATACGTGTGAGTGTTTTTGCTTATATATATATTTTGATTACTTTGAAAGTTATAAGCCGTATACCCAACAGGAACGTTGTCAACTGTTTTTAGTGTGATAGTTACTGCGTTTATACACGAAATGGACCAACTTCTACATCGAAATTCAAGTCAAGCTAAGTCGAAATAAGTCAGGATCTTGTTCACCCAAACTATTGAAGATGGTCATAGTGATGTGAGGAATGGAGAAACTTGACAATTCCTTATGTTAGGTTTGCCAGAAGTAAACAGCTAATTATTTAGACGAGGGAATATTTCAAGGGAGATTTTGGTTGTGTCAAGTAAGATCAATTTATGGAATAATCTATGTTTTGCGCGTAGACGAAAGGCAGTATCACCAGTGAAACAGAGAAAATTATGTAAAGTTAACACCCAGTATGATAAATCTGAGTGCTCGAGATGAGGAGCCTTAGTTCACACGTTTGTAGAAAGCAACCAGATACGTTGATGCAATATGCTTACAACGTTTAGCCCTGGATAACATTAACTTTAGGGCGAATGTCTAAAGATCTTGCTATGATTCCCGTAGTGTTTACTAGGACGCCTTCAGAGGTGACGAGCAGCACAACGTAGGCATGCGTAAACTTTGAACTTAATTTATTCTGGGCTATCAGTGACTTCAGTAACCTCACAATAAATGTAAGGCATTTAACCTTCGTAAAAGTGGGAAACATATTTAGACCACCTTATTTTTTGTAAAACAAGGGGTTCTAACCACTTCACATGATCACAATGGGATAATTAGGCTTTGTTTGCCCGAAGGGTTGAAGAGCTGGCGATAAAATAAGCAAGTGCGCTGTCCCGAATTAGTAAAAATGATATGTGCACGCATTCTTCATGAGCAGTTAGTAAGAGTGGAGAGTAGAGCCATCACATGTTATTGGATAAAACAGAGTGTAACTTAAAGTCTGATAGTTTGTGAGTTGACGTGCCTTTTACGACAATTTAAGATGCGTATTTCATGAAAAGTGCCTTTGGAGTGGAGAATGTTAGGCGCAAAACGAAGTGGAGGTAAAATGATACTAGGAAAAGCGCCAACCCGCTTCTGTATCAGCCTTTCCGTTTGACCATTTGGAAGTAAACTTGACGGGTTATTCGTGATGCAACCATAAAGACACAGAAGCCGTGTAGGTTTTACATCATGTTATTCAGAATGCGGCAACATGCAAATTCTATTCAATCCGCTGGTTATACTACCACATTCGAGATGGAACGTTCGAACGCCAACGTTTCTGACGTCAGCAGAAAGAAGACGTAATACGTGCCAGTGTACAAAGAAACATTTAAGCTGAGAATATTGCAATAAAAACATTTTCAAAAATCCTATTTCAACAGTTAGAAGCATGCATTCTAACCAGCTGTATGACGTAGTTGGGATACGAATATTTTGTCATGCATCAACCAGTTAGCCGTTGAAAAACTGCATGAGAAATGTGATGCAAGTAAAGCCACTAAAATTGGGGCGCGATAAACGTTGAAAAGTTGTCTTTTGCTCAAACGTTTACTGTTCGGTTCACACAAAACTTTCAATATCCTCTAAATATTACGTCACTACCGGCTTTCTAGAAGCATATGATGTCATATTTGGTCCATTTAATGGAACTCTGACGTGATCATTTATATAGGCGTTTTAATTATCAATCAAAATCACCTCAGTCAGTCAGACGGTTTTGTAAAAAATTAGTGGATTTTGAGGCTGAGGAAAGTTGAAATTGTAATTGTTGGTTGAGTCTGTTTGGTCCAGTGAAACGGCTGTTCGATTCAGGTCTTAATGCAGGTAAAAGTGATCATTCAGAAACCGTTACCCTATTCCGGAGTGGTTGGAACTACCAATTTTGTAAACATTATACGTTAACTTCGGTGGATTTTGTAACTGAGAATTTTTGTACGGTAGTCAGTCCACGTTTTATTGTATCCACATTTTACGGATCAGATACATGAACTATATTAACACGTGGCCAGAGATTTGCGGAATATCTGATCTGAATCCGACATTCAAGCCAATTTCGAAGTGATTGTCTTGATTCACCTCCAACTCTCTTTTATTTTCGTTCGTTTTTCCTTTTTGTTCCCTCTAATATAAACTTCCGTACAGTCCTTACATTTGGCCTTATATATACGGTTACTTTCTTTCAGCTGGTACAAAACCTCTGAGGTTATTCAAGATTGACCACAGTGCTTTTCCCTTCTTAACTTAGGCCGTCATTTGTTAAATTCCACTGACTTATCCACCATTTGTTCTGCTGACACCTCAGTTGTTTTTTAATCTGTGGTTCACTTACAGGTTGAGAAAGTTTTACAACAAGGAGATGCAAATGATATATCAGAATTATATGGTAAAGATGACAAAGTGAGTGATATTTTTCTTAGTTTCATACAATTATCTCTCGGTTTCACACGTTCTTACGTGGAGTAAGCAAAACTAGTTTGATTATCAACACTAACATCCTTTAAGCCTTTCAGTCCTTTTATTCAGTTAATTTCATTCAAATCCTTCACATGTACGTTCATCGCTTCCCACCTGTCTCGTGGTTTTAGGGCAGAGAAAAGATTCGTACTACGGTATCCTGGTGCTGTCAACGTTTAGGTCGCTATCGCATGCCACTCGCGTGGACGGCTATTGATCTGACACCACTGTTGATCGGCCAATCAAGTTCACAAAAGTCTCCAGCCTACTCTGAAAGTGCGTCGCGCATTTACAAATAACTGTACATTCAATTTGTGACGGTTTGAATTTTATTCCTTGGCGACTCCTATACAAACTGAACTTTGCCTAATATCTACCGGTTCATTATTTTGCTGTGCATTTTGGTCTGCTTGCCGATGTAGGAAAGTTTGCCTATTTCCCCCCTTTCTCCTGAAGCTGTTTCCTTCACAGAGCAACCGTTTTTTCGTTATCTCTGTTTCTTCGCACACATACCGTTTCTGTAGCAGCTGAGCTAGTGTTTCAACTAAAGGCATAAAGTGAACACGACACGTATTTTAATGACATGTCCAGTTCGTATATAGCTTGCTAAATGTTCAAGTACAAGTTTTGTTTCACAAATCAGACTGTAAGTGTAGCCAAATGGTTTTGGATTGTTAGCGTCATCCTGTCTTTAAAACGACGAAATTCCCCAAGAAAAATGAATCACTTGTAATAAGGAATGGTCTAATTTGGGCAAGCCTATCATGCTTTCCTAGTAACTTAAGGATGCTCTGAATGTATGTCCCAGTATGAGCGTTTCTTGACCAAAACTCAAGTACAGAATCCTCGCATAGTAGCTACATTCTGTAGCAGTCACGTGAGTAAACTGGAGTCAAGCAAATGGGCAACTAGTGCTCTTGCCACTGCGGACACAAATGTTACCATAGCCGTCCGTCTTACCGCCGGCGTGAGTTTCCGCGATGTAGTTAACACAACCTTGTGTTGTCTACCGTAGTTAGTTACTGAACCATTTAGTATGACCGTATCCCATAGCCAAGACGTCATGAATCCACTTCGTGGCACCACCCAATTACATTCTGGGCGGTAAACTATCTGTTGATATATTGTGTACGAAGTCAAATCTTTTGACACCGTACATTTCTATCGCTTCACCAAATACTGACAAACCCATTGGTTTCTTTATCTCCATCATCGTCACCGAAGGCAGAAAAACATAAGTGATTCTCGCTGATGCTAAACTGCCACACAGCCCTGAAGATAGGAATAAGCTTCCAGTCCACTTTTAGGTAGGCAGGCTGGTAAGCACGGTGTTGGTTGAATACGGAAAGTTGGTTTGCGTCTACGTTCTGAATGAGACAAATTCCGCACTTCTAGGTAAAAGTGGATCATACGGTGTCATTAAAACGTTTTTCCACATGTTCACATATACGTGAGGTTTTCTGGGTTACAGGATGTAACTAACCATACAAGTCGGTATGGCTAATGTTAATCTTGCTTCAGCTGATAGTGCTCACTTACACAAGTAGACTATAGAGAAGACTTACATGGCAAACTAACACCACAGTGAATACTAGACGTTCTCAAGGTCAAACAGATTATCGGATGCCACTTTGTAGATAATTTATACTTTGTTTATCTCTGGTTGTAATCAAGTGAGAGAAGCTTCAATCAGCATGCACCAACCTTGTCACACTTGTTCTGATGACGTCTCTTGTTATTATTGTACCATTTATTTTGTAAGTTTGATCACATTATTCTTGTATAGCTACAGTGAAGTCTGCAATCCGCAAGTTTTAAATTTTTTTTAGTTACCTCATTTGTTAACCGTTTTCATTGTTATTCCACATTTAGGAACCGAACGTAGTCCATATGCTTCTGGATCTGATATTCCATCCCATTGTAAAAAAGTCAGTTCATCAGGGAACGTCAAGCCAACCTTTCAAAATAACACAGTTTCCCTTAGTAACACTTCATCCTTTGTGAGTCATACTGGCTATTCTTTCGGGACCAGAACAGAAAAATCCGATATTTCTGACCGCAGTACTTCGGATCCAAATATGTCATCGCTCGAAGGCGTTACTTTACACTTGACAACATTTTACAAACATGTAAGTTGACCTTCTTTTTGTGACTTCCACGCATCTATGTTTAGACACGCGTGTTTGGAGCATCGTCACAATAATCCCCACTAATAATGTTTTCAACTGTGTTGACATTTCTGTCCTCTCTATTCTTAACAAAGTTGCTGTCCATCGAACTCTGGATCGTATGACCGATTCATCTTATGGGTTCGGTTGCCATGACATGTCAGTCCCTCGAGCTATTTCGCATGCAGTGTTAGAAATGATGGATGTCAGCTTCCGTGAGGAAAATCGCGGTCTAATTTCACGGTTTCATAGCGGTTAAACGGAGATCTTTTTTGCAGTAAAACATCCG
Organism: Paragonimus heterotremus; assembly: GCA_013368495.1. Taxonomy (NCBI): domain Eukaryota; kingdom Metazoa; phylum Platyhelminthes; class Trematoda; order Plagiorchiida; family Troglotrematidae; genus Paragonimus; species Paragonimus heterotremus. Next base: position 172,301 of record LUCH01000724.1, on the reverse strand, counting down.
ATCGAGTCGGGATAAACGTAACTAGAGAACACGTTTACATTTAGTGTTTTGTCATCGATCGTCACCACAACGATATGTGAATTGAGCTTCGACCGATTGGCATTTTCAAAGGATCGGCAGAATTGCTCATAACGTAACGAATTAATTTAAAGCGCCAGTTATGTAAGATGGACGTATAATGGATTGGTCACCACATTATGTAGTAGAAGTATTCTAATGAATGTGTTCGACCTCGTCAATCTTGGTTTCTGACGGACAGCCGGGACAATTTTAGCCATTTCATATATTGCTTTGCAGAAACAGAACAGTAAATTACGTACGGAGTGCGGTGACCTCTACTACTGTTAAAATGTGACTGTTGACCTACTTCAAACAAACTCTGTAAATTCGGATGGATGTTGCCTAGTTTTGATCTGTTGTAAGACATACGCTCATCCAGACGATTTGGTCGAGCCTCTACCGGCTCACACTGAATGATGCTCTCGAATGTATTCCGGTGAACTATGTATAGCGCGATCTATTTATTAAACAGTTCAATTAGTGTACCAGGCGTTATTCAATACCAACCGGCAGTTTTTTCAACTAAAATGGCAAAACTGGGATACCAGTTGGTAGCATATATATACATATATACATATGTATATATATACATATACAAATATATATAGCCATGTATGTGCAATCATGTAATCGCACATGTATGCTTACATATGTTTGTACTACACTTGGCTCGACAGTGCAGCAATCCAGGTCAGTCATAAGCTAGCGTAAAGGACACTAATATCCAAATGTATCTTAATCAGTTTATTCAAATGAATGGACAATGAACCAAGCATCTTTTCCTAATTGTCCCATTAAGCTCATTTTACTGGAATAGCATTTCAATCAGAGTGGATACCTGCCAGTTCATTAGTCAACTGGTTAATTTTAAGACTCATGTTTTCACTGTTTTAGATGAATGCTTGTAAATGTAACGTCCAAAATGAGGTATAATGTGCATAAATCGGAGGTTTAATGAAACAGCTACATCTACTTCTGCATGTTTGTACGGTTTCCTTTCTGAAATTCAGATTTGTGATTTCTGCTCATCCACCGAAAGTCTGCCAAATCTTCTCAATATACAGACTGCATGACCTGTATTGGTTGGCTTCTTTCGACCCAACAAACAATAGCTCCATGTGCGCTCTACTGCCTGTTTGATCCGTCAGTTTTGATGGTAATTCATATACGACGAACAGGCATCTGCTTCCATAATTGGTTATCTTCAATAAGAAGGATTGCGAATGACTTGCTGTACGCAATTAACATTCCGAATTAAACCTGGTTTATCAGGTAAACTTCTGCTCCAGGCTTTTGAAAAGAAGCCAGAAGTGTCCACCAGACTAAGGCCATCTTCAATATTGCTCTATTAGATAATTATTTTTGATTACTAAGACAAACACATTCAACCAACGGGACCGTATGTGAACTTTAATTTCGAAATACTGCTCACCATGTGAATTTTTCATCTAGTCTCTCGTATTAAATTCGATTTAAATGAATTTCGCGTTATTTAACTCAGTATCGGTCAAAATGGGAGTGGTTTTTAATTTTGGCTGACACATTTTGAACAACGATCAGATTTGGTTGCAGCTTTCACATTTATGTAGACCTTTCGTAAACGACCACTCGACTCGAGCACTGTTAATGTTAACTCCCCTCGGTATTGCATATGTCAACTCCAGTTCACGTTTTGATGAGGAAACTGGCCTCATATTATGCTTGGCCGATTTGTTACATTTAACTCTTCAACCACATTACGTGCGAGACATGTTAATAAGTCGAACTTGCCAATAGTGGTTTAAATTGTTGGAAAGCGCTGAAGTTTTTCTGTTTCTATAGAGAGTTCTAATTGGGCCAACTGAGGGGTTTATTTAAACTTGAAGTAGAATGATGTTGAGCTTACAATAGTCCAAATTGTTAACTACTAACTTGAAAGGAAAAATGATGTGTTCCTTTGAGGTGAATTCGCTCTTCACAAATGTGCCATTAAGGGAGACAGTCGACTTTATTTGTGACTTGGCACTAGCTCATAACATGAAGCCTCCTGTCCCGACCTATATCTTGAAGCCTTTGATATTATTGTGCACTGAAAATATCAAATCTTATTTTCAAAACATGAGATTTAAACAGGTAGCTGGGGTTGCGACGGGTAGCCCCCTAGGACCAATCTTGACTGAATTATTTATGTCCATGATTGAACTGCGCCTCGCGGATACGCTACATGACATCCCGATTTATCGTCGACATATTGATGACATAATATTATTCGCGCAAAACAAACAGACAACAAAAAAGCCTATTGGATTTATTGAACTCTTCGCACTAAAATCTAACGCTGTCGTCTGAATTCGAAAAGGAAGACACACTCGCCTTTCGGGATATCAGCATCAAGCGACGGAAGGATGGTACACTGTGTCGATCAGTACAACGTAAGTCAACCTGGGGAGGACACTATTTGAACTTCAACAGTTTCTCACCCATACAACACAAACGCTCGCTGGTTCGTTGTCTCTTTCACAGAACGCGAACTACAGGTACAGGTGGTACACCAGACACATGGTTAAAATTTATTCGTGAGACCCTGGTCTCCAACGGTTATCCACTTGGTTTCATTGACTTTCCCAGCAAACGGAAAATAGTAAATCCACAAGAAGCGTCTGTTTCAAAGAAACCGGTGTACATGCAGTTACCATACAAAGGAGATAGTAATATATTTATAATGCGACGACTGACACAGCTCATCCAACATACGTACAATGTAGCTACACTGTGTTTACTCAGTCACACCAAGTTAGTCACACTTACATTAAGACTCGGATTCCAAACCTGTATCTACCAATTCACCTGTGGTTGCGGTGACGTTTACACTGGCAGAACTGATCGATCCCTGTGCCTTAGAATGAAGGAACATGTGCCCAAGTATATATCGTGGACTTAAAGTGTGGCGTGACCCAGAGCGACCTTACCAAACAACGCAGGCCGGCCTCTTCGATCGTCTGGCAAGTGCTGAAGACCGAACATGTCGACCCGACGGACGCTTTCCGTGCGTTGATGCGTCATCACAAGCCTGTCATCCTTAAGTCACTGGAGGCGCTTATCATGTGTAGCAAGCCCGTCCTCTGTGTGCAAAAACCGTTGACCTTGAATCCCCGTCTGTCATTGTTCTGACCAATGACAGACTAGTGTACTCACTAACTTGATTTATGAACCTAAATCGCTGAAATATTTTTGATGTCCACCGATGTTAAGTGTAGCAACTGATGAGAACATACGAAATGGTACTACCATCATGCAAAACCGGTCTTCTGAGTTCACTATTCAAATTACCTACCAGTCATATATACCTGAGAAAACCGGGCATTGCCTGTTCACATCTTCTGTAGACAACAGGCTGCTCATCCTAGTTGAAAGTGGTTTAAACATCATAATGTGAGCCATCAGTATTTCTTTCGACCAAGGTGTTGTATGTCTCATTGGATTGGACTTCGTCTATTCAGAGAACTGGGACTTTCACTTTATTAATGATTGGTTTTCTGATAATTTAGGAGTCGGAAAGGCTGACCGACGAGGAACTGGGACGTTATTTGGCAGAAATCCATCGTCAGACCACGGCCAACCTGGTGGTGACGAGATTCAGTTCCTGCTCCGTCACCCACACTCCCGGTTCTACAGATCAAGAAGCCGATGCTCAAGAATCTCCTGCAGATGGTTCGTCCTCAATACTTCCCACACTGCTCGATCCGAACAATTCTATTATAAAGCGTCTCAAACTGTTTCCCAACCTGGAGCTTACCGTGCGTCTATCGAGTGCAGATCCACTGTCTGTGATGCAATTGCTTAAATCCAGTGCACAAACGTTTAGCGTTTCGAAGGGGCTTCCGCAAACCATTCACTCGACGACCACCCGCTCTAGACCTCTTCTCAGTCCTGAGAGCATGCCCTACTTAGGATCATTCTTCCATGAACATCCAGAGTCAACCAGTTTCACTTCAAACATTGGAACAGGCGTCTCCAACCCGAATTCGTTGACCATAGTTGATACATCGAAGTCGGCCATCCTTAGTCGACCTATTCGGGACGTCCTAGAGTTACCATCCAGGAACCGAATAGTGCCTTTTACAAATGTCAGGTCTGTTTGCTTTTCATTTTCTCTCTTGTCTTCTACTCCGTTGCATGTCTGGAATGAATTGAAGCTTTTGACTTTTTCTCAGACAACTTCAGAAGGGTTTATCACTATTTCGACAGTATCTGGTAAGAGAACGAAGAGTGAGTAACACTTCATTACTTGCTCATTAGCTTGTCTCCATTTGACGTATGTTTTACTCAGGGGTACAAATCTCTAGTCAGTTGCATCCTAGCGCTTACCTGCAACATTCTTCTCTCATTATCTCACTGTTAACTCATGCGCATGTGTTCGTGAACGAGTACACATGGTTTGATATCAGTTGGAGGTTTTCCCTCACCCAGACATGTTACCTCTATGGCGTAACTGGTGGATGGTTACAACCTTTTAAAATTTGGTTACTTTAGCGAAGGTTGACTTTCTTATTGCGGTCATTCGGTGGTTGCTTCGGACGTAAGTTTTGGTGTTCGTCAAACTAATTCTTGAGTATTTTGCTTCCTGTATAAATCCTTTAGGCTACCTGTGACTCGGTGCGTTTGTGATGTTTGATCCGACCTTCGGTTAGCTGCGCTTGATTTACGTGAATCTGCGGGCGTTCTAGCACGTACGCTTTAATAATTCGACTAAAATCCTGTCTAACTATCCAGCTGTAGACAGATGCGGTGTGTGTCCGATCGGTAATCAACGACGGTACTACCGGATCATATCAAACCAGTTGAAACGATCAACCAGTAAATCTGCTCGGTAAACCGCATCGAATTATAATTGCGGGCTCACTCAACGAATCCGTTGAAAGTGTTACAGGGAAGTCAGTGTAGTTATAGATATTCCTTCGAACAAATATGTTCCCTGTACTCATATTTGCTGCTTGAACGAGCACCACAATGGTGGTTTAATTGGAAATGTTTATGGCTTTTTACCACTAGTTGACCACAGTTGCAAAGTACATTGTGTTACTTCGATCTAGTTAATGGTTGATTATAATCTGTGGTCATAAACATGTATTCCTAAACGTACATTTCAAGTCACTTGACTAACAATCGTTGCCGACGTGATTCACCCATTCAGTTGTATGCAGCCAGCCCGATCACGGTACTCTATGTCTATTACTTTAGCGTTCAACGTTGGGTTAAATCTTTTGCTACCACGGCTCGATAGTATGACATGGGTTTCAGCCGCAACCCCTCATGCTAGATACTTCTGGTGTTCATGGTCACGCAAGTACAGTTATGACTACCTTGAACAAAATGAGTCACAATCTTAGTGGCCGGTCGTGGGCACATACACGTAATGTAGTAACCTAAAGTGGCAAGCTGTGGGCATCTTGAACAGATGCTACAAGGTATTTGGTCGCAGACGTGTTACAATACACGTGGTCGACAATAAGACGTTTGATCTTACCTAAACCTGATAATCTCCATATAAAACACAAAAATGGATGCGGATAACGAATGGTTATCATTTGGGGTAAATATTGCCAATGACGGCGACTAATCTGTGTGGGATTCACTATTAAGCGCTGTTCATTCCTTGAATCCTTCGCGATTTGCAAATATTCGACGTCAACAAGACGATAACTGTTCCTTTAATTGAGACCTTCAGTGCTTCAGCACTTCTACAGTGCGGCATGTTGAGCTGCATGGCTCGTTACGATGATTTAACACATCGTTTTTCCACTTACCGTGATGTTTTCTCAAAGCTTACTATCACGACGATGATTCAGTTCATTCATCTTAGCCGGGACTACGCGTGATTGACCTTGAAAACTGGACGCGCTCCGCAAGACTTCTGTTCTAATGAGAAACTGTTGCTCAAAGTGAGTTTGCTCAACGTCGAGGTATGCGTAGTAAATAGTTCATTTTTGCAAACAAAACGCTCTGATTGAAATGGAAGCGAAAGATGAAGTTACGCTACTGATGACGCCTAATCAAGTCTTAGTGGGGAGTATTAATTTGGCAACTGGTGTACTTCCGTTGCCGTAACATTTCTGGAATATACTGTTCTGTTGTATTTATTTCCATTTTGTTTAGCAATTCAAAGTTTACACACTATTACGTTTATCGTAGGAACTTGCTTTACATCTGTCCACGGAGTGTTGTGTTTCCGGCCAGTCGACAAGCTTCTCGCAACATCGCTGTGCGCATCCAACTTGTCCATGAGGAAGATTCCGTTCACAAAGTTTTGCCTGTAAGTCACCGGAGCTTCTCTTACTACGCGTTGGGTTTATTTGCAGTCAACCGTGTAGATATTCATCTGCAGTCTGACAACCAGTAGTTTCCTTTATATGGTTCAGCTAGGATTACTGTCAAATTTTATTGAGTCCTTAACTTCATTTTGCCATCATTTTTTTTTCTGCTGGCATGCGTTGTTTTCCTCACTGTCATTTGATCCCTATGTGTAACAAGAAATATCTCATTCTAAATCGTATTCCATGATCCAATCATCACATCATTTAGGAACTAAGGGACGTGTATCTACAGGAAGCGATACAATAGATAACATATAGGTACGTTTGTGGATTACGAGCCCCGTTCGATAAGTTTTCAATATTCGCTTTTTTCCTTTATTATCATATATCTTTTGCTATATCTGGCTGATAGCGTTTTTATCGTGAACGGTCCTTGTTAGAGGGATCATTGAATACATTCTCGTCCCTAGTATAGAGTGCCTCATGGAAGGCCACTTTCGTTCCGTCTTGTGGAACTTTTATCAATATCTAGAGCACCCTTAGGCAGACCACAACTTCAACTGTGATTTCGTTTGTTTGTTCATTGTCACAGTATACCTCTGGAACTCTGAAGTCTACTATGTGCGAAACAGTTGACAGACAGCCTGGCTGTCTTAAACCGTTGATTTTAACAGTTCCTTGGTTTTACACAAGCAAGCAGCATGTCTGTCATTCTGTTACATGTCTAAGTACATATCAGTAGCAGATTGCAGATACCGCTTGATCTTACACTTCATTATTCAAAATGTCTATAGCATGTACACAGTACTTTGACCATATTTTATTTACCAAATGTTGTTTGTAACTCTTATTTGACAAAATGCTACAATGCCCATTTGAGATAGTCCGTGTAAAACTCGGTCTATACTCATTGCTTGCCCATTGATACACTATTGTGACCTTGGGATTGATGCAAGCGTACAATTTACTAAAGTTGACACACGGAACGGAATTAGTATGGAGAGATACTGAAAAAAACCGTTCTTTATCTTAACCAGCAGATCTTAAGTTGTAAAAGAAAGCTCAGCAGACTATACATTGAAAAAAGTTTCAGGTCAATTTAACGCCTATTAGGCAGATGCTAATAAGCACTTTGAAAAGTGATAAAGTATGCTTACGATTGTTATAGTTTGTACCGTCATGGAGTGGGTTGGGTTGTCCTCACAAGATACACTACTCATTACCGGAAAACCACTTTTGGTTAGTTTCATCTGTGTTCCTCTAGCGCGAACATCGCATAAATGTATGAAATTTCATAATCCAAATCATCAGCTTCTTACTATGCTTACATGTATCTTGACACTTTCGTAGCACGTTTACAAATCGGTATATTTTCTTTTCTATTGGTTTCAATTTATGATATTCGGAGGGAGGAATATACATCTACTTGAACCATCTGTGTGTTTTATGTCAAGACTTTCATCACGATGAGTGATTACTGAATGGCTTTGGTATCTGAAATTTTTTCTGTATGACACCATTGATTCGAATCAATTCATCTGATTGACAACAATTTCGACTACCTGAATAGAAAAGCGAACGTCTATCTCCTAATAAGTGTTAGATTGGTAGACGAGAGTAGATCAGTGAGTAACTTTGTCTATGTAGAGTTACAAATTTCGATGTACTTTTGTTAGTTTCCCTGGAAGCATGGTTTCTACCACGCTAAACCCTATCAAATCGATATTTTGTTTTCACAGAACATCTTTGGGAAGAGCAATTCGACTAGCTTCGTTTCTGAGGCTTTCACCACAGTTCTTTATCACAATCGGTAAGTCCGTTTCGGATTGTTTGGTTTTCTGCTACATATCCCTCAAGTCTATTTACACTCCAGTAATGAGACTGTTATCAATAAGTTTCCAGGTCGCGCGAATTGTTTTCTGAATTCGTCATTACACTTCAAGCGTTGAGCATCACAACGTGTAGCATAACGGTGCAATTTTTACTTTGATAGTTGTGAAAATTAATTTGGACGAATAACTAAATCCCTTTCTCACATACACGACACATCTTGTCTAAATCGTCGTCGTATTGAGTGATGTTCCATCACTGGCTGATAGTGCTACTTAATTGCCGTACACTTATGAGTATAAGGAGTTCGGAGGTGGAGGTTAAGCAGGATAATGGTATGAAATTTAATTGGCAGAATTCCCACTGTTTGAAACCAAACATTTAACAGCATAAGATCTTGATGACGAACAAATAAGTTTTATTTCAAGGTGACAGTCCAGTCGTAGCTTCTCATGCTCCTTATTCTAGCTTGCTCCCAAAGAACTTACCGACATAATGGTTACATATATTTAACTGAATACGAGTGGCTACTATCTCCTCAGTGTCTATGGCCACAGACAGTGATTATGGATTTTTATTTAAAAGTTGAACGCGATCAGCAATGACTGATCTGCAAACAGTTGTTTATATTTCTTTTTAATGCTACGTCATCACTGGACCATTCCAGACCTTATGCCAATCACCTCCATCTTTGACGGAAAGCAATCCGTGTGACGGCTGACTAGTTGTCTTCCGCAGTACATGACTGAACCATGTAAATCCATACATTCCTTAATGACTGTGACACTGTTCCATTCTCAAAACCAAACATAGACTCTCTAACCTGGTCGTTGATTACCGTTAGCACCGGTTGGTATGCCAAATCAAAGACAAACATTGATGGCGGATTCTTCCGGCACGATATAAATCCTTTGTCCTGCGAAGCCAGTTTTCACAGCCCTATATTTAGGTTGACTTCATCCAGTGCCGTTGTTGAACAACGATTTTCAATTTCATACTACATCCCAATACTGAGGTTTTGTCAATTCGACATGCTAACCTATTTTTAAGATATATTTGGTGGATTATGACGTCTTTAGTGAACAAGTGGGAATACGCCTGACCTTTAGCCACCAACTGTCTAGAACGCCCTTCTTGATGGGCAGTCGAACTATAGTCCCAGCAAGCATCAGGTTAAAAAACACAGTAGGATTTCCAGTGTTCTTAAACAATATTGTCTATCACTTATAAGTGGTTTGGCAGATTTATGAATTTAGATGAGACCCAACTGTGAAAAGTCAGGGCTTCGGCT
>LUCH01000724.1:147603-162075 GCA_013368495.1 Paragonimus heterotremus | reverse complement strand
AACAGTCATCCAGAAAGATCCATTGGGAGCAGACTCGTGGGATCCTTAGGGAGGCCGCAAGGTCATTGGTTACCATACGTCGAGTATGACTGTGTTTTGATGCTTGAACTTGTGGTCGCGTTATTTAGATGGGCCCATTCAATCAAGCCATCTATTTTCTTCTCCAATTCTCCAATCCTTTCTCGTCGGTAATTTTAGGGAACTTAGCTACAACTATTGCGCCATTTGCTTTTGTAGGTTGTGCCAACAGGACTGTTTTTGTATCCCCTCATTACTCACGTATGATCACAGCCTTCACAGTGCCATAGACGTTCCAGTCGGCCTTTTTCGAACTCAAGCACTAGACTCGAGTTCTGCTCTTGTTATAGCTCATCAGTGGTGCAAATCCTTGCCACAGCTAAGGTCAGAACTTCGGTCACGCTTTTATGAGACAACCGTGGTGACCATTGCGCCATTAATCTCATCTTAGGCATGACCAAATTATATGTGAATGCTCAGCCACTTTTGTTTGTGACTAATGATGGGGTTGCCCGGTCGTCTCGATAGGAGACACAGTAACTGTCCTCATACTTCCAGTCGGTAACTCGGCGATTAGGACTTCCGAGACAGGTCGAAATCTCCGATCTCATTAGATTGAAAGTAATCAAGTCCCCGACTACTCATCAGTAATCTCCCATTACCATTTCCAAGTGATTGTACACTTTGTTTTCCATTGTCAAAGAGCAACATTCCCATAAGTTATGTGCTTCCTGGGGCATGCTTTCTAGTACACGTAAATCTGTTTTCAGGTGTTTCTTCGTCACATATGTGAGGGTTATTTTATTTCACAACCGTATCTTGCCGTGTCATTTGACGAGCTTGCCCGCGTGATGGCTAATGGTTGTACAGTTACCGTTTCAAATTGTTTGTTTGATTGACTGCGGGACAAGGGGGATCAAGTGTCTGCAAATATTTATTCTGTTCGCACATGTCAGTGTTGTGCAATCGGAAACTGACGGGCTTGGTAACTGTCAACCTTACAAATTCCAGTACCTTTAATGGATTTATGGGCACTCGGTGGACGGCATGAAAGGTGTCATATTTCCTACGAACGGAATCATTACAGTTGGTCCGATGGAAAATAATAGAGTTGCAGGGTCTTTTAATCGTGCTATTGTTGAACCATCCAAAATGACAAAAACGTGCCCTATCAGACAAACACCCTGTAGTACGACAGATGTATCCACAGCACGAACTAACAAGTGAATTCATAAAAAATTGGTTGCAGAACATGGAGGTTTATTTTTCATTTTTGATATGGCTGGAGAGAAACGGAAGTCTACGCATGGTTGAGCTGCAAGACAAATTGATTTGATTGCCTTGTTCAGCTTTCTTGAGACAAATTCAACGGATCTTCTTCGTTTACACCTGACGACTTAAACCTAAGCTTAATTGTATTTCTCTACGTTCCTGTTGATGCATATCAGGTAAACATTCTTCATTAAAACGTCTTATTGTAAGTCCATACGGGCTGTTGAACTGTTATTGGTAAACTCGTTTAAAGCACATCCAGTAAAGTATCGTTTGAGGTTTAACTTTTGCTTTGCTGTTACCTCAAAGCGAATGTACTGACCATTCCCATGTATTGTTATCAACTGCTCTTCTTATTGTGCCAACATCCAGAAAACATGGCATTACTACATACGGACGATATTGCACACTGCAATCTTGCTAAATGCATTTTTCAGGGCCCTACTTTCTTCTCTTTTCAGTTAGCCCAGTCACCTGCTACTTCGTCAACACATCAGCTAGGGAAACTGTCACTGGTAAATATTAAGGGGTTTGGATTGATATAAATGGGACATAACATACAGCTGAATGCTATTTCTACATCTCCACACATTTCTCAGTCGTCGCTTTTCAGGATAAAGCACAAGACAATTACTGTGTTTCGTCCATAGATGATCAGCCACTATTGACATTTTTCGCAAACGAATGCGACTGAATGTTTGCATACGATTATTCCGTCGCGTTTAGTGTGAGGCCAGTGACCCAGCGGCCAACAACTAAAGCGTGGCTGGAGTTATGCGCTACTGACGAGCTCTAACAAGAGTGACACTCAAGTATAGTGTTTCTTTTCGAAGGGGATTGGCTGGAATGTTTATAGAACCTACATGTGACGTTGAATTCATGTAAACCATTAATCAGCCATTCAACATTTCAGTAATTCTCTATCTTGCTCCCTTTTTAGTTGACCATTATTCATTTTTAATACGCTTAGCCGATGAAGCTTTCTGGTAAATTAATGCGTAATATTTGGGGGAACATTTTTTCTGCCATAATTGTTGGTCTGTAAAGAACACAGACTATTTCCCCCCACTTTGACTTTGACGTGGTTAGTACTGAATAGCGATTAGCGTCCGTATTTTGTACGTTTTTTTCTAAGCTACCCCGAATGGTGTGATGAAGTCAAAGTGCAGCTGCCGGAACAATTGGACTCGAATTACTACATACTCTTCACCTTCTTTCATGTCAGTTGTCAGAACAAGAAAGTTGAATCGAATGCTGTTCTGGATATGGTTATTGGTTATTCGGTAAGACGAGGGTTCACTTGTTTCTTCAATATAAAGTTTGTTCTGTAATGTTAACTGATAAACTTGTCCATAATATTTGTTACTCGTTTCCAGAATGACTTGTCAGATTGGTTCAATCAAAGAAACATCTACAAACATACATCGCCACAAGTGACTTGTGATTCCAAACTTGTACTTTCACCCTGGGAAAATATAGGATAAAGTTAACTTGCTTGCTCCTACCACAGTATCCGTCAGTTTGCTATCAGTTATGTGTAGGTACGTTGATAACGGCAGTTGTTGCAACGTCACAAGGTAGTCGCATCTCTGTCTGTAGGGCTTTTGTGTATCGCACGCTTCATCTAACGGCTGTGGAACTGTCATTGTGTGAACTTTCGGATGTTCACCCTGATCACACCCTTCCGTGTAGTCCGTTTGAAGACTCCACCTCTGGTGGTTTGTGGAGAGCGCAAAAAACATGGATGAGACCTCGGTATCTTGGCTTCCGGCTTACATGCTTCAAACTGTTCATTTGACAGTTACTTTGAAACTTACTTCTAAGCCATTTAGGTAATTTATTAGTTAGGCCGCTATTAGCGTAAAAGTTAAATTAAAACCAGAAGGTGGATAAACCAAATAAGAATACTTGCGAGACTAAGTGACGGAAGGATGGGTTGATGTAAGAATAGCCTATGACTTGTAATTCGTTTACTGGATGGGCCATGAGCTTTGCCAAACAATGAACAAGGTGACGTTAGCATCCACACTAACGTTGGTGACAGAGTTGGAACCGCTGACCATTTCGGGCATTCCATCTCAGGCGCTGTGTCGGGTGTTGATCCAATAAACGTAATCAGTTTTATATTTCACATTAACCCTTTAGATGTGGAACAGAAGGTCTTTGATGTCGGGACAGGTTACATATTGAATATAACACGTTTGTGAAGTAATCTGCTTGGATGCGTACATGTTCAGTTCAACAAGTTAAATAACGCATACGGACAAATACGTTGGAGATGTGATGCTAAGTTTATTATGATGATCCAGTTGATCGAACAGCAGCTTGTCAGTTTCAAACGAGGTCATTTAAATCCATAAACCACAACAAGTTGAAACAAAGGACTTATAGGTTTCATGACATTTTACCTCGTTTTGATTTGAGCAAGTAATTACTTAATACTGAGCATCGACAAAATACACAGTGCTTACGGTTCGAACGTAATAACTCAGCCATCCTACTTACATGTCCTAGCTAACGATGTTAAGTAGGCATCAGCGAGGGTTTAGACCCGTCTCTGTCTAGTAGACCGTGTTTCTCACTGTTCGAAAACATGTCCTACAACCGGATACTCAGGCTACATTTTGGGTACTGCAGATAAAAGTGACAGACCTGCCTGGAATTTATTTGTGCTTAATGGCAGCACACTACTTGTTCACGACCAGGAGATGCAACAAGCGATCTGTAGGACTGTGGAAACCAAATTTTGACTAGACATCAATGGAAGTAAGGTATGGTCTTTCGACCAGTCTTTTCCCGTTGGAAATACTTACCTTTAACGGAAATGTGCACTACTGGAGAGATTTTTGATGATTGTTTAGACTCTTGGCACCTTGTTGGCAATGCACCAACGGATTTCCCTCTGGACCGCGAGGTGTGATTAAGGCTACCACTGCTTCCAGACGCCCGAAAAGCCACGTATTGAAGAAGTGAACTGTGACAGTTGTTGGTACAGCCAGGTGGTTGCCCACGCTGTTGCATGGCAACGAAACCTGGATAGTATACTAGGCAGGCTTATGATTATGGATTTGTACACAGAAAACGTGTAACTGGAATTTGTGGGCAAGGGGTTTTGTCCAGAAAGTGCTATTGGTTTCCGGAGTATGGGACGGATCGCATGGGCTTTAATCTCGTGGTTGTTTTCTTTGTTCGTAGTGTATGATGCGAGCCATATAGTTGCTATACCCTGCGAACTCACGTGAAGTGATGCTCCGTGCAGCATCAGAAACGGATTGAATAATCGCCTTTTTAATGAATCCGATCAGTAACTTCTGGTCTTGGCATCAGAATCCTGACAAAATTTCGTACTGTCTAATTTCAACCATCCGATTAGTCTCCGGTTGAGTTCATCGTTAGTGCATAATTTTATCTGGGCTAGGGGTCAAACTTCGGTCGTTGTGCGTGTCGTATGTTGACCAAGTCATTATGACCGAGTAGTCAAGTTGATTTGTATTTATTTTTGTTTGCTTAGCAGGCATACCATGAGCTTTGACATCAACCTAAGTGAAAAGTTGTAAGCATTTCAGCTGGAGTTAACTGACCAGTTAATTTATCTCCTTCCGATATTCTCAAGTCACATGAATGCTACTCACTGATCAGTATAAAAACAAGCATTCAGGTATGCTAGTTTCTTGATGTCTAGTATAAGGTCAAGTGAACACTAGTTACCACTTTTTTGCCCACACACAAACTTTTCTGGCTAACGTGCAGTACGGACGAGGATACTCACTGCTGGTGAACCGTATCAAGGGTGAGCCTTAAGCCTACTGTTTTTCGAAATGTCATCGTTAAAATGCAAGATTTGCAGTAGATTGTGTGTAACGTTGAACGGCAGCACACCTCGGATTTATGATTGATTATCAATAAATGAATCTTCTGGTCAATTGCATTTGCAATTTAATAATTACCAACATGATTTCTGAGTATTGACTGTACGCTATCGGTTCTCGTCTAACATTGATTGATGACACTTTTATATACTCAAGGTTGCTGTCATATTCTCATTTTTACGTTTATGTAGCCTGAATAGTCTCATAAGTCTGCAACAAATTTTTACTCGGTCGTAAGATTCACCGATTAGTTGCCTCCCACCAGCTTAAACGCTTTTTCTGTGAAGGAAGCCAGTGATTTGTCTATACATCGTTTGCTTTTCATTGTTTCCTTGACTAGTGGCTTCCAGTCTTACACGAGGGCACATTGTGCGACTCAGATGTCACCTTACTGGTCAGTACTATCAAACCCACCCCGGCTTTGACCAAGCTGCGTCCTGATTTGAACGTGATGACGGACAAGGTGAGTGTGTGTGTGTGTGCTATGGATATCACACTTTTTGCCCATAGTGCACTCACTCGCCATCTGTTTGCAGAGGAAAGTTGTTATCATTGTGTCATCTTCCATGGTGTGCCTAATAATACTGTAGTTCATACTTGTAGTTCATAAACTACTCTTGGGAGGAGAACAAGATCTTCGTTAGTAATAGACCGAATTTCGTCCTCATCTTGGCTTCACTGATCATACTTTCGCTCTTATCCGGTGGCTTGAAAACGGTTATTTATAGAGGAGTTTTACACATTTCGGCATCCTAAACGAGCGATGGCGCCTAAGTAATTTTAAGAAACCACACTTCTAGACGGTCTGAAAAAACAGATGTATCCCTCAGGGGTTTTACCGAACTCAAAACAGTTCAGTGTCGAACCTTGGTTCGAGTTAGTTTTGAACAGTTTTGTTAGCCATCCTCTTTTTAACTGATTTTACACTGATCACAATTCCAAAAATCGCTCTATTCAACTTTGAACACACGGGGACTGAAATACTCCCAGGACCTAAACTTTCAGATTTTGAGTGTGCGAGTAACAACGGTCTCAATTGAAAACCTCTATGATAGACGGGGGTTTCAGTTTGTTAGGTTGATATTTCTTTGTACCGGCAAAATGCAAAGTGTCTTAACACAATAGAAAGGATCCTTCATTCTTCGTTACTAGCTATTCAGGATGTACATGTGATGACATCCCAGCTGGAACTGCTCAATTTTCAATGGCGTCTTCCAGCTCGCATGTTCCGTAGTATCAGTTAAAAAGACCAAACGTTTCAAGCGATCACATAAGTGGTTTTGTGTGTTTGCGAAGCATAAACCATCTGCGAAGATCGTGCTCAGGGAGCATTTAACCTCTACTAGTAATGCCTCTGTAGCCATGTATTTCAGTACTGCGAGGATGATCGGACTGTTCACCTACCTACATTAATGGTTGCACTGTAAAAGACAAGTTTTTTTTTTGTATATACGTGTATTTTCAACGTTCACAGTTGTTTTCAGGTAGATCAGCGTGCCTAAGAAGGACTCGTTGAGTGCGTTAGCCGTCATCGTGCATTTTGTCCATTTTTCCAGTTTTATGTTGACGCTTTCAAGTGGGTTGATCCAACCCGTGAACTATTCCGTGTGAGTACAATCATTGTATCCAGTGTCTATCCTCAAGATGTTAACGTCGAATTTCTTCTGTCCTCTTGTCGACCGCACAAAGTTATGCATACGTTGAGGTCTCTAATGGTGCGCGAATCGATCACGTAAGTTGGTTTGTTATTCACGACATAGGACGTATTATTCTGTCTTCTAAAAATTTCATTTTGTTTGCATACGTATGAATATCTCATCAAAGCTCTGTCGTATATGAACTAGCCGATTGCGATAAACCGGCTGAGCATCCTTTTTGGAGTGCGACGTGCTAAAGTGCGTGAGAAGCAGTTTTGCGGGCACATATGAGAGCAGTATGTTACTACAAAATTTACTGCTCTATATGCGCCATCTTAAATGTTTGCCTACATGAGAATCTGTAGAGTTGCGCACGTGACTATCCTCTTTTCGACTATTAGATCTCACTCAGTTCATGTGAAGGAAGGGATAAATCAATGTGAACAAAAGTGGTTTTAACGCTTTAATTATGATATCAGCAGAACAGCTGGAAACGTGGGCTGAACGCAGACCTTACAAATAAGAACATACCATTGCTGCGTATAATCACGGCAAATCTTATTGTAGCGAAAAGGCGTCCAATAAAGCACAAGCTTTATTGTCCAAATCGCTAGTTACCATGCTACACGCGCGCTCGCGTTTCTGAATGATAATTTTAGTCTACAACATTCCCGGTTTCCGCCCACATACCGTGTGAACCTCGGCCCGGTTTGTGTGTGATCGGCGTCTTCTATCCGGGGGTTTTCCGCCTGCCATTTTTTGTCCGTTGATCCGATCTTGTTGAACGATGTGTTGTCCGGTCGCTCGTGTTGTCCTCTACCTATACACTGTGAGCTTTGATCGTACTGCACGACCATGTCGAGATATTCCTCTTAGTGTCGGAATAATCGTGCCCCCGATTTGGTCGTGTGTCCTATTTTGCCTCCCATGTCTCGCTCGTTGGTCCGATTCGGTCGAGCGATGACTCATCCGGTTACCCACGCCATCCCTGATCCTCTCGTTATGGGTTTTTGAACGCACCTTCCCCTGCGTTAAGGTATCCCGCTGAATGTTGGAATACTCGCACTTCCTGCCTGATAGTCCTCCACATTATAACCCGAACAACGTAATTGTTTTGGAATAGTCGTCACGATGAACATTCGGCGACCGATCTGATTATGTTTTCGACCCCATCAGACAGACGTAGGTGAAATGAAATCTGATGTCCCTAAAGCCCTAACTTAATGGGTTTTTTTAAAGGAGTTCGACTTAATTAGAACGAAGGGTATTTTTGACCGGTAATATGTGGAAAACATTGATCTGCCAAGAGTAAACATTCGAATTGAAAATTACGAAGAGTTCCTTCTACTCGCACTCAGAGGATTGTTAAAACAAACTCATTACAATGCAGTTACACCTCAAAGAAGAATCCTGAAACCAAACAATCCGGTCGAAGGGCACCTTTACAAGATACGAATTCTTTCCAGTTATTCTGATTGAATGAAGAACGAACTTATCTGAACTATATATAAGACATGCTGTAGGCTTAAAATGGACCCAGTCAGCATTTTGCGTTCTTTTGGCCGAAATCAACGTACAAGTGATGTCCATAAGGCTTCTGGCTAAGCGGATGAGAGCTCCGGCCCATAACACGAATGATTGCCAGCTACATCTGCATTCAAACCACAGTTACCTGACGACCCACAGCAATGCTAACAACGATCGATAGGGTGCCAGTCCGCGTGTGTTCACCATAAAGAGTAGTTGTCGGCCAGGCGGTACGTCTCGGGAATGTAATAGACTCTAGTCACACCCAGAAAGGAAAAGCACGGCACTCTGGTCTGTTGGACCCCAGATTACCTGTTCGTGAGTAAACCTCACACTTTATTCCGGCAAGCTATGCTGTGTTCTATATCCGAACAAAGAGCCTAGATGAACGCATATTCAGCCAAACTAATGCTTTTCGAATAATTACCGGGTTATGTTAGAAATGCTTGTAGGGATTGGCTCATTACGACTGTGAGTTCGTAGAGGATATCCTAGACTTCATTTCTGAATATGTGCACCTAGAATTATTGATCCACGTCATTCACCTAAGTCCCTTTCGTTGGCAAACATGAAGAACCAAATCAATCTTGATCAGTTTGTTGACATATCTTAAGACAGTGAATCGGATGAACGACGCCCCATAGGATGTAGTATTCTTCCTCATATTGTTCCTACTAATTTGGTCTTGAACCTAGATAAAAAAATGGTTACATTGTTATTCTGACAGACGGGGGTTCATGAGTTCCAGCTATTGCTAAGTGGGTCATTGTTAAACGTAGCCAGAATCTCAGCTCGCATGCAGTCGTGCTGTTGTTGAAGGTCAGTAACTGCTGAATTACTTGACGCTGATTGTTGTCTGCTGTTTGTCGTCTTTCTTCACTCCAGAATTATCTGTAAACAGTACGGTACTGTGCCCCCTGATGTGAATTTCTTCTTCAGTATATTTTGTCACTGTGACGTTTGTAGCAGTTTTTGGATATGTTATTCAACAGTATTCTTTCTTTTTTAGAGCCCACAATGCTTTGGTTTACTAATAACAGTTTTGCTGTTATTATCCGTGAGATCTTGCATATTTTAGCTGTACTGAAAAGCCAAAATGGCCTTATTTGTTGTCACATGAATATTGACTAAAATTCACTGAATTTAAATGTCCACCAGTAGTGAAACACTTGTCTTCTCCGATAGTGGCGTTGGTAGTCGGTAACGGAGGTTATCAATCTGTTTCGCAATAGCTACGTGCTGAGCACTTGATTCATAGTTATGTAAGCGACTTGTGAAAACGCGAGTCCACTTGCTAGCAGCTATTGGTTTATAAACTATTCTGGCGACGAACGTAAACAAAACCTTTGATTGGTCACAAGCTGTCAGTGTATATGACTTTTGGGGTCAATTTCTCACATGTCCGAATGTTTCGATAAACTGCGATGGTAAGTTGCTCCCACGTGATATCACACCGTATAGCAGGCACTCGCCTTATTGAACCTCGGTAAAACTTTAATGGGGACATAGAAACTTCACAAGAAAGCTAATTTCAGTGGTTCAGGCCTCACTACGAAGTTAGACTGCGGATAGAACGAACCGTGAAATTAAACTGGGGGTATGAAACAAAGTAGACTTACAAGTATGTTCTTCCTTTGAGTAGAGTACGAGAAGCTATGAAAGACTAGGTACCAGGGCAGTTTGCCAAGATATTCTGGATGTTACACCCATGCTGGCATTCTATTAAGTGTTGTGTTGTTTTTAACATTTGAATTGTTTAGTATTTGTCTATTAGGCACAAAGTATTCCGATTGTCATTCGCTTATGTGCTTATCAAAAACCAGTGTGGTTTGTGACACGCACGCTTTCCAGGTACGTTGTTTTGCGTTGTTGTACGTGTGAACACATGAGTGCGCATAGGAAAACAGCCACCCCAGATTCATCAAACTGTGTGCGTCATAACTGTTCAGATGAGCAACGATGCTGATATCTCATTGCTCAGCTGACCAATTCCCACTAACCTTGTTCAATGATTATGCCGATTCAAAATCACTGTGCCCGACAGGATGAGGTAGGTAGTGAAGCGCTACCGTTCGATGACGTTGAAACATAGTGTAGACATCTGGATGGATTGGATAAAGGCTATCCTTGATTCTCGAAGATCATCTTTACTAGTCTCATTTCTGAACACTTACAATAAAGAACTATGGAGAGTATTGGCGAAATCAATGTGAGTGCAAAAATGACATCGGGCAGTGGTCCACGCTAAACAAAAACTGCCCAAGACTTTTGGTCACAAAACATCTTTGAACTCAACTTGTGAGCCCGTCGGAAAGTGAAGATTCTTATTATTTCCTTTCCTGACATTGTATTTGGTAGATTGACGTTTTACTTTCTCTGTTCTACTTCTGTCAACACCGAAATGAACCTCGAGTTTCTGATGTGATCCGAGGTGTTTTAAGTGACCGACTGATGTTGATAAGCTGGTATAGTTGCTTCTTGTCTGTTCATCACCTTAACGTTTGAGGATAGTTAACATTATATGGGATTAGATGAAAGTGTATTCGTTCGTCCGTATTTCGATTTTTTTTTAAATTATGCAATGTAGTCAAAATTAGGCAACCGATGAGATTGGCCTGGAAAAACTACAATGGCGATAACTTGAGCAAGTGTAGGAACTACTGCTGTTTTTACTTCTACTAAAATTCCCGTTGATTTTCTGCTAATACTCTTCTCCGGTTTTATGATTGGATTGTGTCTAGAATATCACTGCTGTGGTCAATAACGTTTGGGTGAGTGCACCGTGTAAGCAATCGATATTTTCACTTTTCCCTTCCATGTAATTTCATGAATTTAGACAACTTGGAGAGTGTATTCACAATGCTCGGTTATATCAACTGATCGCATTCCTGGCTCCCATTTTGGACGGTTTGCTGCGTTTGGTTCTGACAGGCCTAGCTTGTCGCGCTAGTGTGACTTCGTCCAACAACATCACCGATTTGTCCGCTTTCTCCGCTCTGTACTTACTCGTCCAGTTTGTGGATCACGTGACTACAGCTTTCCCAGACTGGTGTGATGCTTTTGGACGCAACCGCTTATTGGTCGCTTATCTGGCCGGACCGCGAGCAACCACGGAGGAACTTGGTAAGCACTGAAATATTGCCTTTTCAACAGTAATCGTCCAGGATTTAACCTAGGGTTAGGCTTGTGTGTAACCGATTTCTTCTCGAAAACCCCCTTGCTCTTCAAAACAATATATGTTATAAGAATTACTCGTCTCTGTCAGTTAACTAATTTAACGTTGACTTTTTATTACTTGTTTTCTCCTTCAACGTTCAACATTTGCAACATGAAAACTAATGTGCAGTATACTTTGGGATTGTAGCTCCTGAGAGTTTTCAAGCTCTCGTAATTAGACTGTTGAAGTTATTTACCCGAAATTATATGGGTAACTTTACACTGTACTGCCCTACTCACTTGAAATGGCTCTGTGGCTGATTTATGAAGCAATGGCTCATTCATCCTCATGTGATTGGGACACTGAGCATGTCTCACCTGACTGTTGTTCAAGTCCTTGCTGCGCTGTCTTGTTGGGGTGCCTACAAAGATGCTGATCCTGCTTTTGACGTCTTAAAACCTAGTTGCTCTTGTCAGTGTTGTTCTTCTAACGAATACAAAGTCCAACATTGATACTTATCTCTACTAGGTAATGGTTCCTGTTAGAGCACGTTATGGTGATCGACACAGCGTTTGGTTATTCACACGTAGACGTGAGTGGTTATGGTGAACTGTGTTTGGAATTGTTTACACATCTCAATGATAATCGGTTTCACGAATACATTTTAAGTTTTATTTACGTCGTTTGTTATGTTAGATTTCACACATCCTTAACCAGAAACTTGGTTCTTGTTCCCCAGATTGAGAAGTATAGACTAAACAGTGGTTTGGTTGAAATGTGATAACAAGAATTGTTGTATTTGCTCGTGATATTTGAATGTTCAGTCAGTGGCCGTAAAGATCATACAAGAGTCGATAGCAACGCGCCTGGCTTGACTGATTATACGGTAGTGACTGCAAACAAGTGTTTATTAACAGAGGGTATCGATACCCTCCAGCGGGGTATGGGAACCAAGTGATATGAATGTTGAGCCGGACTTTATAACGTTTACACATATATTAAAATTTGTCATTACCAAATTTCTTTGTCATTTTTCATAGGTTACACTTTTCAGATATGAAGTATCATTTACGAAGGACAGCAACATTTGAAGTCTTGAGTCGTTCACAAATTATATCAGTATTACTAAAAGTAGTACAATACAGCCTTGGATTAGATAGGTATACAGGTGAATTTAGAGTCAGCGGAGCAGATTTTGTTCATTTTGATTGTTAGTGTATAGCTGAAATTACGATATTGGTTTACGATTTGATCGAGACAAACTAATGGTTCGTTTTCTTCGATACACTAACTATCATTGATGCTTCAGCTCTAAAACAACCAAAGTAGTGTTTTAACTGTCGTACACGGTCTGAAGGAAACTTGCCGTAGTATGGTAATTTTTGTGGATAATTTTGTGTGCACGTTACTTAGTGAAAACGTTATAGGTGGATTCAGTACTTTTTGTAACCAATCGTTTACAAAGGAAGAGAGTGATCTCCAACCAACCGAAAATCTGTGAAAACCGTGAATACTTGCCCTAAGCTTACGGATATCAAGCGTTATTTACATTTTTGGTCATATCGGTACTTTTTGATTGGCCCGAACCTTTGGTTACCTAAACTGAGTCCGTTGGTGATCCCAAATGGTACAATGAGCACCTAAACTAGACGCTTTAATCATTTCCCATACGAATGCGAACGTTGTTTCTCGTTCAGTCAACTTTTTTTCGTGAGTGAATTGGCTTTTTCAATATGCACAATATCCCGGAATGCGTGCGTGAAGCGTTTTACTCAACAAGTCATCAAGACCATGTGAGTAACTGTAAAAAAGTCGAATAGTCCCAGTATGTCAGTAGTTTTAACGAAGGTCCGGCTGATGATTACAGTGTTACCATAACCCCATTAATCTGTGCAAAACGCAGCTGTACGCGTTTCTGCGGTTATGATTGTGAATCACAGGTCCTTTGCGTTAATCCCAAATAACACTGACCGTAATTTGACGTCCAGTCTGATGGATTAATTGACGTGTTCCGATGTCTGAATGTTACTCATCAATGTCTGTTGGTTAGAACATTTCAGATGGAAAACAACGTCGATTCAGCTTGCTGAGTAGTTTGACGACCACTTACGTCATTCTGACATTCTTATTGACAACTGCCGATGCACAGTAAAACGCCATGACTAAGGTCTGAATCGATCAAATGAAAGCAACATGATAGGGAGGTTGGAAGCATATGGCTTACCTAATCTATTTTGGATACATAGGCCGATACATTTACACGTGTGTGTGTGTGACACAATCACCTCTGTCATTTATTCCCGAATCAGCAATCGTGCCTCATCCTCCGAACTAACTGTGATTACGTAATTGGGTCGCGTTCGTTCGTGCCAAACTCTAACATTCTCATGCTATTTTAGTCCGTGGTTTGTTTCTGGTATCTTCCCAGCAACTTAGCTTGATGTATTACCTGTTACTGTAGTCTTAAACGCAAATGCTTCGATTAAGTGCGAGTGCTGATCGGCTCGTAATCGGCGTGTTCACCTCATCACATAAACGAGGCTCATACCATCAACGACGGTTCACTTGACAAGTATTTTGCATTCGCATACTGCGGATTCATAACGCTTGATTCGTCAGTATTCGCGACCAAATGGTTTACTCATATTAGGATTCCAAAGTCAATGGGATGATTTTCTGCGATCAAACTTAAATTACCAAACTAAGTATACAGAGTCGTTATAAATTTATGGAATTAAATACACCGGGTTCGTGCACTTGTGATATCGTGTGTGAACTAAAACACTGCCCACCAACTTTAAACTGGACTTCAATAAATAATATCAGAGTTAACGTTCACAATTTTATGAGCATTAGTTTTCTCCTTTCTCAGGATTCCAAGGAACACTGATTACACGGACTACTGCATTTTGTGTTATTGAGACACGTATCGGAGAGTTATTTGTGGTACATTACTTGATATTGTACGACGACCTTGTATAATGTCGGTATA
>LUCH01000724.1:127853-138569 GCA_013368495.1 Paragonimus heterotremus | reverse complement strand
TCTAACCCCCTTCTTCCTGATCTGGAAGACAGCAGTATCGCAACTATAAAAATAGTTCTGCTGTATGCCCATAGAATCGTGCCTCTCTACATAAGCACTCCTAGGCGGTTAGTAGTGCGATATACAATCCTATGAGTGTAACTGCTTTTCGTCTGACTGTTCGCCTTTGGCCTGTCTGACAAGGTTGCACCTGGCAGGACCAGAGTCCTAGTCAGTATAGCCCGCCGGATCAAAACAGTACACATGCCCGACCACCTCGCCAAGTTCATATATAATAGAGTGTTATAAATTTGCTTTACTTCGGCTTTACCACGTAACCGCTACTCTTTTATGTTTTTATATTTTCATTACTTTAGCACACTTGAGTTTTATGCTATGTAGGATACTTTTCATTAAGCTTTAACAGTTACATTAGATATATGACAAAAGAATTGAGTTCTCCATGGCACGTAATCTGTATATGTCAACAACACGGATATCGGGCAGATTACAGTAAAATAGAGGGGATCGGGTTAATGTTAGATGTTTCATGTGCCATAAAACACATTTCCAACAGTTTCGGGTGGTTCATGTACCTTCAGGATTTAAGTTATTTAGAAATACTTGACCAAAAAGGGTGAACGATTTGCTGAAAATGCTGTTGCCCAGTCAAATGTGACTTCTACAGTCAGACAGTATCAGGTTTTGTCGTTAATAACATCGCACTTTGACGATTATGTGGTATGCGTAGCCAATCACGTGAACAATGTGTAGTGCTTCTAAATTTGTTCGATGACCACTATTCATCGAGTAGGAGCCGATGTCATACATCTGGATAGTTTCGTTATATTGCAGAGCTATTTTAAGACCTGTTCATGATTTCTTTTTGGGAGCCTTGTGCCTTTTTCTGGAAGAACTTACCTGATAATATGAAAAGTAAATAGAGAGAAAAAGACTACAAATACCTAGACGACCTTTCCTTGTAGTGTTATGGTTAATGAACTGTGAAGTAGGCGTTTTGGTCCGCATTAGAGTTCGGTGACCGGCAAGCTCGTTGATAACGTCGTACGGACACGACAGACGGGCATAAATGGAATTTTCTCCACTGTCTGGACGATTTCACGCTTCGTTCTATAATCTATGTTTCCATCCATTCAACCTTGAAGGATATCTGATTTTGACTTTAAGAAACCATAGAGACTGGGAACTACAATCGCTGTCCATCTAGTAGGTTTGAAGTTAAGTACAGCGATGGTATCCTACTGCATCATCTCCTGGAATAGCTTGAACAATCGTTTCTGATCAGGCATTATTCTTTCTTTCTTTTACTACCTTTTGACACTACGACTCATCAGCATCAACGCCATTTTGTCACCGCAACTGTTTTCCCTGGTAGAACCACTTTGAATTAATTATCTGGCCTAACTAATGTAAAAGCTGTGTTGGTCTGCATCTGTTTGCTCCCATTTCGTTAGCTGAAATTCTGTAGTTATTGTTCCCAGTAATTGTAGCTTGAGTTCACAAGGATAGGTGCACAATGTCTAGCGCTACATTTTGAACTCAGGCCCAGTGTGCCTAATGAACGTTTTTGTCTTCTCAATCTATGCCGCTTATTCGTATTGTGACGGTGCTTACGCAACCCTGGATGATTGAGTCGAGCGCTGAAACAACCGTCCATGTTTAGTCCTTCTTGTTAACATCCCCACCGTTTACTCGATCAGTCTTGACAGTTCTTCTGAAGTGGCATATGGGGTTGGGTAGTCGTGGACAGACTGTTCAGTCTCTGCCGCGTCCCACTAGCTAGTCACTGTCAGCAGTGAGACTGTTATGAGCCAGTCAGCTGCCACGAAGACTAATGTAGACCCACTCAACCATCTCATTGTCTAACTTAACTTGGGTCGGATGAAGGCAACTCCACACCCGGTGGCAAATACGGGACACTATCGACGTTTTTCTCACAGTTCAGCCTAGCTCCAAACCAAAACTTTGAAAAGGACACAAGTTGGGAACAAAGTTGCTTCAGTGTTCAGGGAAATAGACTGGATTGTCAGTGTACGTTCATCTAACGGATGGTTGCCATCATTTTTACTGAAGTTTGAGCAAAATGACCTGAAGTAGGCTGCGATTCTCCGGATTCACGAATTCAATTGAGATATGAACAAGTGTGAAACACGATAAATAGCGTGTGAGAAAATTTTTATGATGGCGATAGTCGTGCAAAACCTCGCGACTTGAAGAGACGTTCGTCATATAAGTTAGGGAATATTTTGTTACTAGATATTTCTAGTAGATCCGTTTCCCCTCCTTACAAATTTGGTTACTACAGTGAGACTGGTGTTTTTACTTCTATGACTACCCCTATCATTGAGCTTTGGTTTGTGCACACAGGTGAATTGGTCCGCACTACGAACCAATCGCTGGCGTTCTTCTTGTTTGACCTTTTCTACTTGGTTCCCGCTGGTTTTGTACTAGAACAGACCTGGACATACTGTGCAACGGTAAATTACACATTTTTTTCATTCTGTACTTTGATGTATATTTGATCCGAAATTTATTTACTCAGATGCTGGTCACAAGTGAAGTGAGGCTTGAGTAATTATGAGCGTTTTTTTCCAGAAGCAGTAAACGATCAATGTATCATCTGTAACTGATCGAAGGCAGATGATCTGTGTTTAACATAACGAACGTTCAATGTGTCACGCTACCAAATCTCTATGTATGCCTGATGATGCTATCAAAGTTGAAGAAAGCTGATGTTTGCAACACTGGTTGCTAGTTATAAGAGGCCAGACGTATGCCATTGTATGGCATCTATCAAACAGCAGGTGAAACTGAGGAAACGTCTACTTAATCCAGAAGCATGCGGCGTGTAGAAACACTGTGTTGCACGTTGTTGCCATATCGATTGCTATTCAGTTCAGAGTTCTCTTAGTGTGTGATTAGTACAGGTTGTTCATTTTCCTATCAGCTTCGTTTGTCTGAACTGTTGAATGCACGTCCATTACACATACAAATACCAACAGGCTCTATCTATACTACTTGTCGATGCCCACAAGTCGATTTTTATGAGTCTGTACTTCGATGTGACTTTGCTCACAAGGCTTTCAGTCCCTCATGTTGATTGTTGTCTTTTTCACAGTTTTGCCGTGCTTAACATTCCCTGATTTAAACACAGTGTCTTCAATTCACTTAACGCCGCACTTATCGGTGTATGTTCCTCAGTTTACCTTTGACAGGTCACAGCATTTGGTCTGAGCTTGGACCACCTGTTTATGTCTTTGGAAAATTTTTGTACTTCGGTTTGGAGACAGAAAGAGATAAATTCATTGTATTCGTAACCCCTCATTTCGATGCGTTTGGGATACTTACAAATGATTTTTCTTCGACTATTTTGCAGTTTTGAATTAGAAACTTGCTTTATTGTTTCGCTGGCCGCCGACCGTCTCATAATTCTGTCATGCATCATAATAAGATGTAAGTTTCCTATGCCTTTTTTGAATGACCGCACAGTAGGCTATTAACACCGGAAATAGTGCCATTTCTGGGTCACTCCTAGTCGTCAACGGCTCGTTTTTAATCCAGTTGGGTCGTTCGTCTGACATTCAGAACCGTTTTTTCCCAAGGCTGTTGGAATACGTTGCCACGGTTTTCATAACTCTTACCTGACTGAAACAACCTTGTTTCCACGATCATGTTCTAAAAGTTATAGGCTTTGTGAACTAGCGACCTAAGCTAGCCGACAATCACTGTGACCAAAACCGCGATCATATTTTGAAGGCGAACACGAACTTCCTTTTCCTAATATCGAGTTGGCAACGATTATTTCATGCAACATTAGGCTATAGTTCATTGAGGAAATCCTTATGAGAAATGCATCTTTCACAAAACTTGTAAAAATGTAGCTCCAAAGCTATAGGATTGTTCCATGTGCCATAGAGCTGCAAAGAAGTAGTATGACACGTTTTTTTCGACTCAATACTTCTGTACACTGGTTGGGTGAACTTCGGACGTGATAGTATAGCTCACTAGAGCTCACACTCCTTCATGTGCGCCCCAAACTAGACTCCAGTTTGCCCGTCGGTTTGTGCACATTGGCATCATTGTGCACTTGGCGAAAGAATATACTCTCAGCCCTTTCATGTGATTCGGAGCGGGATTACAAGTTCAGCACTCCATACTACTTTGGTGAGGCGGCTGTGTGTTCATCAAAGACGGTTAGCGAACTGGAACATTGACTTTATGGAAAATTTCAGCCCCTTGTCCTCTTCAGTACGGTCTCCTTTGGTCTTATCCAATGGGACATATCAACACCCCCAATCTCCTGGATTATTTTGGTGGTATCTCATCAGCCCAAGAACGCTTACGGGGGCGCCAAAACGTTTCCTTCTCTAAACTCAGCCTCTCGCCTTTTGTAACGTGATGTGAAAGAATTGATTGCATTGAGATTGGACTAGAGCAATTTCCTGATCAGAGAAAGTTCAGCCAGTCAGAACACACAAGCTGCTGCGAACGGTGCTGTGGCGGAGCGGTATCAGCCAGTCGAAAAGACGATCAGTTGTTATATCGAGTTTACTTGTTGAATGTGAATTTCCGTAGATCCAACAATTACACTGCAGTTTTTGAGATTGCGTGTCAAAACTGAGTTTGAGAAGGAGTCATTCGACCACAACGATTGGTCGACACTTAGATGGCCAGTACATAACTGTCAAGAGATTGCATCAAATACCCGTTGGCATGACCTCGAATGTGGAGTTACGGCGACTGTTTGCATGTCGACTGATGGTGTGTTAGGCAACTTCAAAACTATTTGCCGGATAGATGAGACGAACTTCAACTTGTTCTGTACAAGGTCAGGGAGGCGTTCAGTAAAAGGAACGAGGGCATGCCTCTCTGTAACAAACAACGGAGGCCGTACTCTTCATTTGATTGAAGTTATGACATCAAGCTCGATAGTAACCGGTACGACAAGGAGGGGAACATACAGCAGCAGCGATTGCCAGGGCTGACTGCGAGCCTTGTTAGATCAGCCGAAGACCAGTACATCTATGTCAGACCTTGTGCTGATATGCGACAACGTACCGTGTCACACCGATTTGGAAACCATGTGTGCTGAAGAGTTACATAATGGAGAACAACTGTTACGACTGGTACCATATTCACCATTGTTAAATCCGACTGGAAACACTTGGAGCATGGTGAAATCAGAAGTTAGAAGGCAATCATAGGTGCGTCACGAGACTATACATGGAGATCCTCAAGGTGTGCAGAGTCAACAGGTGTAGAGAATGCGTGCCCTGGAAATAGTCATTTCTGCTATGTGCGGCGTCACTGGAGACCATTGTGCTAGGTTTGTTGGTCATGCCGAACGATGATGTATGCAGTCGATGAATGGTGAAACCACGGGGTCACAACCGTAAACTCACATCTTCTCAATGAAGAGATAATACTCTTTTCAATTTGAACATCACCCACAATTGATCTCAGCTGTCGCATTCGCATAGACTTTCCCGTCGGCCCATTTCGAAAAGAAGCACTAGACTCGAGCTTCGCTCTCATTAGAGCTCGTCATTACTCACAAGCGAAAGTGGTTGGGCGTTCACATATGATAATGTGGTTGTGCCTAACGTGAGGTCAGTGGCGTAGTGGTAAACACGGTTGCCTCATGAACAGCATGTCCGTGGTTCAAGTCCTGGCAGTGGCGATGATGTGCACTACTGACGAGCTCTAATGAGAGCGAAACTCGAGTCTAGTGCTTCTTTTCGAAATGGGCCGACCGGATAGTTTATGGGAATGCGACAGCTGCGATCAATTGTGGGTGATGTTCAAATTGAAATAAACCAAATCCCCAACTACTCATCAGCAAAGATAATACTCTGTTCAGAGCAACCACAAATGGATTTTATACTTCCTACTTTTTGGAAGTTAGCCCTGATTAAACTAATGCATTGCCTATGAATGTGTCTAGATTACGTCAGATTTTCGTTTTCCTGTTCAGTCATTCGGAACAACTGAGCTACCCGCATACTTTAGATAATACAATGTTTTACGTTCGCGACTGAAAACCGTAAATGAACTGTTAGCACTTCTCAATATGTCGTCTTTCCTTGGTGGTTGCCTACACCGTCGATGACGCTGTAACCTAATGGACACTGAGAATCGTGTGCATGTACATGAAGGCTCATCGAGTCAATCGCTAGAGCAATTCCCCTCTTTATATCGAACCTGAACAGGTTAGTCGGTTCACACTCATCCTGAATAATTGTTTGAAGAAAACGATAACTTCTGCTACTTCCCGGTTGTTTATGCCGCGGAATGAGGTTTAATTGAGGGACCCCACCCCGAACCTCTGACTCAAAAGTCACACCTGTGATCGGAGTGCTCTTTGTTTGAGGGTACCTTTTCTAACCCCCTTCTTCCTGATACGGAAGACAACAGTGCCGCAACTATAAAAATAGAACAAGCATGATTCTGATCCGGTCGGGGGTGCGTTGATAATATTTTTACCTTGCGACGGATCTTGGAACATCGGCACTGTTACACACAACCGACAGTCGTGGTCTTTTTGGACCTAATGGCTGCTTTCGATTCAGTTGCGGGTAACGTCCTTTGGAGTTGCCTTCTCCGCAAGGGAGTACCAGGGAAATACGTGAATCTGTTGAGTAACTGTATGCCCACTCTGCAAGCAGCGTGAGAGTTTATGGACAACTGTCTCGAGCGTTCATCACTTTTAGTGGTATTTGTCAGGGATGTCCGATTTCCCTCTTGCTGTTTAATTTTGTTATGAACGACATTTCTGGAGGTGCGCTTGAGCAATGCAGTGAACTTGGTGTTGAGTTTTTTCCTGGCGCTAGATTGACCGATCTGGAGTATGCGGACGACATTGTTTTACTTAACCCCTCTGCCGGAAACATGCAGACCATGCTGGACAGGTTGGGCAACCAAGCTGGTTTGTATGGCATGCGCTTCACACCTTCAAAGTGCAAAGTGCTCCTTCAAGACTGAGGCATTTCCACCCCCTCCTTCCTTCATTGCAAGTAATCCGCTTGAGACTGCGGACAGTTTCACATATTTGGGTAGCACCATCTCGTCAGCCTGTAATATTGCTGATGAGATATCAATGGGGATAGCAAATGCGCGAGTTGCCTTTGCCAAACTGCGTCATTTGTGGCGTCGAAAAGACGTTAGGTTGTCGCTGAAAGGAAGGGTGTATAATGCCTATGTGTGTTTCATTCCGCTCTACGGTTTGGAAACGTGACCTGTTCACAAGCTTGCCGCGTTTGACCTTCGTTGTCTTCGCCAGTTGGCTCATATTAAGTGAACTGATCGCGTGAGTAATGTGGCAGTTCGCCGGCGCGTATTCTGGAACGCTCGAAATGCGCGATCAATTGGTCAACTAATCACGGTACACAGTTTGCGATGGTTGGGTCACGTACTCCGTATGTCATCTGATCGTTTACTATACCGGGCGTTATATGCTGAGGCCACCAACAATTGGGTAAAACCTCATGGTGGTCAAGCAACAACGTGGTCACGAAATATGAAGACCTTGACTGCTCCATTGAGCAAAGTGGGTAGGTGTCGCCTGTCTGAATGGAGTCCCCGTGGTTACCCAAACCGCTGGTTAGAGACGCTATCCGAGATGGCGGTGTGTCGCAGTCATTGGCGTACCTGTATCCATACCATTTCAATTTCTTTCGCCTAGTCTTTTTTTATTAATTTTTAATCTTCTTAATAACGTTTTCTTCTCTGATATTCCACGTCATTGTTGAAGCGAGCGGCGGCCCGAGCCACAGTACCTTTTGTTCAGGCTCATGGTTGTTATGATGTTGATGATGATGATGACCAATTGTTTGAATCACCGGTATGCACAATGCTGTTCTAGATCTGCCGAATATTCACCCCCAAGGTTTTTAAAGCAACTTTTGTAATTGGATAGAGGATATGTTGTCTTAGCTGTGCTCAGTTAGGAACGTATTATGAAATATGGATCGGACCGGTTTGACAGTCCTGTCGAAGTTGTCTTCTTTTGTATACAACGGCTAGCCCAGCACTGTTCTTATTGATCATCGGGTCCGGCTGGTTACTTGTTGAATTCAGATGCCAACACCAAGTGACGTCGGCCAAACATTAGAGCGAATTTCCAGGACAGCATTTAATGAGTGATAATAGGTGATGACAGGCGTCTTTTTCAATCGAACCTGGCGGTCACAGGGTGATGAATGTCACTGAACAACGTTTGTATTACGTTACTACCTCGTAACGGTAGAACAACTAAAACATTCATGGTCGCCTTGGAAGTGTGAATGTTGGGATCAGTTTTGAATGATTTCCGACTCATATCAACCAAATCCCCCACTGTTTATCTGTAAGTTTCTGATCACTTAATATGATATTTGCTGATGTGGGCGATAAACAGTTGACTTCTGCCATTATCCTTTAGTGTACGTTGGAAGCCCACTCACTGGGTTCATCTTTTTTATGTCATTGGTGTCAAGTGGTGAAGTTTATTTCTCGTTCTTTTATTGAATTTCGATTAGATTGACGATCACATTCGACAGTTAACAACAAAGTCAAACGTGCCAACAGATGCCTCCAAACTAGAAGCTTTATTGTTTTGCAAATTGGATCTGCTGCAGATTGTTTGCACTCACGAAAACCATCTTTCAATGACAAACATCACGTTCCCAATCCATGACCTTCTAGACGGTCTTTTTCACACAGTTAACGGTCTGGTTCGATATTCACCAGGCGTCTTCAAGTCAGGTGATGGCATTCTGATGGCTTACACTGCCCCTCTTGAAGGCGAGCACGGACATCCGCTGATCAATAACCTATCGCATTTAGTTCTCTCTGTGGTCGCAAATGGCCTCAACGTGAAGTACGTATGCGTTTTGTTTTGGATTAATTGTCTGCTTCACATTTAGACAATCCTAGCTGTCTGTTCGACTTCATGTATTCCGACTGATGCAAATGGAACGTCACTCACAGTTGACCTCAACTTTCACAAGCCAACCCTTTTTAAAGAGAGTACCGTTTGCAGATATCGTTTTTGTTAGAGCTCATCAATAATTTGTTTGCATATCTGGGTCATAATTTGAACGCTCATTATCACATCTATCTAATGATGCCGTCGTCACAACAGATAAGGACAGGAGGGTTAACATCGGAAACGGCCTGACGTTAGACCTCAAGCAACTGATTTGATGATATCGGTGACTGATTGTTAGTAAACTTTAGAATTTGCATTAGAAGACTTGACGGGTCATGTAGCAATCTATAGGTAAAAGTTGAGGTCACCTTTACCATGTGGCAATTCGTGCGGAATGGAATCACCTTCATCAAGCGTTCTTCGTACTTTATAGTCCGGTACTGTACTTCCTCAATCAACGGAACAACCTTTGTAAAG
Source organism: Paragonimus heterotremus (assembly GCA_013368495.1). Lineage (NCBI taxonomy): Eukaryota > Metazoa > Platyhelminthes > Trematoda > Plagiorchiida > Troglotrematidae > Paragonimus > Paragonimus heterotremus. The sequence continues at coordinate 129,184 of LUCH01000724.1, read as the reverse complement.
TACAGTGAACAAGCTAAAATAACCAATTTAATTCTAAGGATGTGTCGGTGTATTTTTGCATAGGCTGCGCAACAATCTATGATCTGTTTTGGGACCAGTTTGTAATTCCCGGATTCAGACCAACTCTTAGGCAGACCGGCTACTAGATCGACCCTTTCACAGATCTATCTGACTGATTCCACTGTCTTCAATCTGCCATAATCAGTGACTTATGTGTAATATTGCCCTTCTTTTTTTTGTGCACATGCTCTAACATTTACTACCGTCAGAATCGTTTAGTTATTCACATCTTACCCGCAATATCACCAACTTTTCAAAAGATCTACAAGATCAGAAGGGGTTTTTTGTATCAGAAATGATTTGCTGCCAGTAACCCGTTGGTTATCAACTGACTTGGAGTTTCTGCTTTTTTTCCTCTTCACTCTAACCAAGGATCTGTGATTAAAGCGACTTGGTTCATGGAACCCACTGAGGAATGTTTTACATATCGTTTGAAAGTAGAACATCTTGATTTTTACACACATCTGGTTTATACTATGAATTAAAAGACTTTAGATGTGAACCGACAGTATTTCGTTGCAGTCTTTCATTCTCCTTGTCGATATTCCACTACGATATATTGAACTCCATGTTAGGACTCGATTAATCATGAGAGTAACACACTGTGCGACAGATAGGTCTTCCGTTCGAATCAAAAACGAACTCCACTGGAATTCCCGTTTTCTATCTAATGTAGGATGGCTACAACGCACGATTAATTATTTAGATCTCACTTAGAGCCGATTCATATGACATACTGTCAACTATCATACTGTTGCATATTCAGTTTTATGAATACACTCACATTTCTGAATCACTATCTTTGTTTTCAAATATGTTCTAATCATCCGAACAAGAATCTTGGCGAAATCTTTGGTTTAGTTTACCTCTTCTGGATTTATTGGTATGAAAGCTGATTGTACTAAACACTTGTTATCTTCAGTGGCTCAGATCTGGGTATTGGCTGCTGCTGTTGCTTGTCTATGAGTAACGTAGATTTTCTGGTCGATTGACTTCAGTAAATCAGTGCGTGTATTAGTGACCAGTACGTACATTTCGTTCGGTACTCTTAATCAGTTCAATCCAGTTTGTTGTCTTACTGGTTACTGGTTTTCCGTTTAACTAACCGCCATATCGTCATGGCCAAATTACTTTCATATTCCGGATTAAAAGTTGTGCCACCTACTTTTATTGTTACCGTGGTCGTCATTGAATTCTGGATGGCTTCGCCACCTTAACAACAACAACAACAACAACAACAACAACAACAACAACAACAACAACAACAACAA
>LUCH01000724.1:112971-124535 GCA_013368495.1 Paragonimus heterotremus | reverse complement strand
TATATATATATATATATATATATATATAGATCACGAGACTTAAGATTCAGGTGACCCGGTTTTTCTAATAATGTAAACGAGTCAAAATATATGTGAATTGCTGAACTATCTCGTGCACTCGTACTTAGATTTAGATTTGCAACGGATGGTTCTCTTGTTTTCACCTTCCATATTCTGCTAGGCAAACCACTAATGAAGTTACAGTCAGTTAATTGTTATTGCTGCTTACAATGTGCGAAGCATTGTCCATGGCATGTCCGTTAAAACAGGATTACTTCAACAGTCCTACTAGGCGATGTTACGTTAGATTGATCGCTTGGTTCCACCGGCCGTTGACATGTACATTTGATATCCTAGTTCACTGCCAGCTGAATCCATTTCTTCGTTCATCCATGGCAGACAGTTGGAAGGGTAAGATAATTCGGTTTAGAGTGAGTCAGAAGACCACCTTGTGAACCACTTTTTCTTCCTAGAAGTGAATCCTGCCTACCGGTGTGTACGATGATTAGCGATCTGTTGTACGTGCTCATTTTGTTGACTGAAAACTGAAAATAACAAGCTGTTATACCTAGTCGCTTGTGTGTGTCTTCACTAGGATAGCAGTTTGAATCCCGAATTCCGTACTCAGGCAACGAGCGTGTCACACATATGGTTGGCGGCATCCAATGACCGAAACCAAAAGACTCCTGCCCTTAACCATCACCGCGAGTGGCTTGCGCTGCACCACTTGTGGTTCCACTCACACTACATATCCAGTGTAAACCGAAAGAATAAGACCAGGAGGTTTGCGTATGAGGCCTTCGTGTCCAGCCGGTCAATGCTGGTTAGTCAATTAACAGTCTAGCTCGAAACTGAAACCCCTGTCTCTCGAGAAATAAGCAGAGAGAGAGACTCCAATGGTAAGATCTATACTGCGAAGGAAAATATTGTGAACGTAATGCAAGAAGTGGTTGAATAAACGAGTACATGTTAGTGCATTTTAAGGTGGATATGGAGGATAGGAGAGATACAAAGTTGAACGGAAAGAAATCAGACGAAACATTCATTATACAATACACCAACGAAGCTAAAGAAAATGAATCATAAAAGGCCACACACATCTGGGTTTCTTAAAATGGGAGTCGGTGAGTTCCAAACGACGGTGATCGCTGGTCGATGTGAGCAAGAAAAATGGATATAATTGACATAATCGTCAATCAGGAGACAACGGGTACGTTAAGATGACACATACTAAGCATAACAGAATCATAACGTCTACGCGTTGGACAAATCCTGCATGTTGCTTGTCACGTCCTATAATTTTTAAAAATTTATTCCCGCCCTTTGTCTGTCTTCAGATCACTCCTGACTCAAGCGGGCAAATTTCTGGCGAGATGACGTTTACTAGACAGACTCCAAAAACCAAGTCTTTTCATTTTGTCGTCCCTTCGAGAATGAAGAGCTGTAAGCTTTTTTCATGGGATGATTAAAATTTTTGGCGCAAACTTCGAAAACCCTTTAATTTACCTTTATATTGTGAGTGTAAGGTTGAAAATCAATCACATTCGCATTGTGTAAATTAAATTACAAATCTGGGCTTAATAAACTAGGTTTGTGAATACAGTGGTTAACGGACGTAACGTTTGAGGTGGACCGATGATGCTCTGGCGTAGGGAAATGAAGCCGTTCACTAATGGGTTGGCCACTGTAGATCGGCTTCATGTCCCGTGCTTGGGCCTCCGCGACCCACATAGTCGGTGGCTGGAAACTTAGTTAAGGCGTTGGCTAATCAGGATCAACGGCACAAATATTTTCATAGTGTGGTCGAGTTTTCTGTGAAATAAGTAACGGGGAGCAGTGAACGCTGTAAAAAAATTTGTCTATTTGATAACGCCTTGCCTTCACTTACAAGTTGTAGGTACCTTGTTGTTGCATGTTTGATTATTGACCTAGTTGGTTATTAGTTTCCTCTTCTTCTCTGTTCTGGCTAGATTTTGTTTTATCCACGATGGTATGACAGCTAAGTATCAACATAAGTCAGCGATATATTGTTCTCTTTCATGCTGTTGATGATAATGACTGGCGGCAGTATGTCATAAGTTACGCGGATAGGTTTGATGATAACAGTTGTGTTCTTTTATTTCATACACCCGCACTGTATAAGTTAATGGATTGAAAACTCAGGTCACATTGCTCCATAGCTTTCTGATATTACAGTCCTAAATTGTTCCCTATTTGTTAAAGCTCACTATTATGTATTACTTAGTTGTATACAATTATTTATCTACCGTATGCCATAGTATAGTTATCCTTAACAGCAGATATCGTCAAGATCGACCGGGTTTTTCCTACTTTGAAATGTACCCTATGTATAATCGCTTGCCATACTAGATGAGTGTTTTATATCAAGTAGTACATTTTCGTCACGTGACGACAATTAAAAACGGCATTATTGTTATTGGGAAGCGTCGTTGTATTTGCAACTCCTATTCTATAAGAATGTTCACAGACGACTTTAGCTTATATTGTGGTAAAAGTCTGAGATATTGAGTGACACCCTAGACCGAAATCCTACTTCCGCACATTCTACTCCTTCTTTTTTTCCATTTTGAACATTTAACGTTTTTTTATCTTCTGTATGCACACTTTCTTATTTTCTGCACTTTGCTTTTGTCTGTTGGATGAACATTGCAGTCGTGTGTTACAACTGGGATGAACGTTTGAAGACAGGAATAATAATATGCTGCACTATTATATGCATTTATCCAGAAAAAAGAATATTTTATGATGTTCTAGAACTAATCCATCTTTATGCATCAGTAGCTAACCGCTTCATACAAAACGGTTAATCTTGGAGCCCTGATGCTCTATGCTGTCTCTCGGGAACTAGCAACTAAATTCGTGCCCATATATTCACGTTGGCGGGCATTGCTAGTCGTATGGATTCAGTTCCGTTAAATGCGTTAAATTTCGGAGGGCTGATCACACGCGTGCAATCTGAAAACGTGCTTAACTCTAATACGAAGTCAATCGATTACGATAACCACTCGTGAAATGTTCACACGTTGATCTCGAGTTGTAACCTGTTAGCTTAACGACTGGGGAACTAGATGTGGGTAGATTTTCCGAGATTTGATAGCCAATACGAGCACACACAAAACACGATGATAGCATAGTAAGATAACTGTGGGATGTTCTATATGAGTAGGTTTTAACGGTATCATGGCTAATCTTCTGTTAGCCGGGGACGTCCCGTTTTGTAGGGCGGTGTGGTGTACAACTCAGTTCATCTGCCTTGTACGTGCCGCTTGAGTCATCTAGCAGCCTATGTTAAAGACTTGTAAACTTGTTTACTCTTGCTAAATTGTATGCTGATCAAAAGTGATGTACAAATCGATCAGTCGAGATCCCATCATTTTGAATAGAAAGTGAGATTCTTCTATTAACTTTTGCAGATAAATCTTTGTAGTACGCGACAATACATATTCCCTATTTCGTTCAATCGATTTCAGCACTCTTTCAAAAGGTTCGGCAGCGAGCTGGCTCAGCCAGTCGTGTACCTAGTCCACCAACTGGTTTCCAACCGTATGCCGGTAATGCTACTCGAGTGGACGCGGATCGCACAAGTGTGGAGTCGCAGCAATCACTTCAACAACAACGACAGTATAGTAGCAACGTAAAACTGCGGTCGCATAACGGTTCTATCCCATCCTGGCTAGCTAGCACGTCTACATTAGCTGTGACTGCAATTCTCGAACGCATCACGACAGTGGGTTTTGTGTCTGTCCCTATTTTCTCATTTTGATGTAAATGATAATGATAGTGTATTTATTACCTGTTCACAATCTGCGTAATGGGAGTAGTGCACGAGTATTACTCAGCTTAAAACAGATTTACTGCTGGAAAATAAACGAGTGCACAATATTCAAAAAAGACTCGGGATTCTAGCCGAATTAGGACCAGCGCGAGAAATAACATGCTCCATCTCAGCAAGCGTTCTATCAGCTTAGTTACTGAGCCACATGAGGAACTCAGAGGTTTCATCTTTTAATTCAGTTACCCTCCCAGTTCGCGGTGTCTTAGAATCTACCTAATGTTCCAGAAAATTGACTACTCAAACAGTTCACGGTGGAATCCATCAGTATCTCAGTTGGACATTGATATTGCATTGCCACTACGCAAAAGTTAATATTGATCATATGAGCTCAACTTAGACAGCCATTTGAAATCGGAAGCCATCCTATACACAGAGCTAAAACATCACTCTTTGTAAAGTTCACAATTCCAACAAGAAACACGGATTAATAATGTGTGGTCTGTCGTCGAGATTATCCTCAACACTCGGATAGACTGAAGCGTTCAGCTCATCACGCACACGTAAGCTGACTTATCCCTCAGGCGGTTACACTAAACCATCCATTTCCAGCACTCTAAACGTATGGGTTCCGACCCACTGTTTATTTTGTACGTTGGTGAAGATTATGGAAAGCAATCGATGTTGCTTGCTTGAAGGATTGAAAGTTGGACAAAACAATCCATTCAGTCTTTACAAGTAAACTATATTTTTGTCCAGTGACCTGTTAGGAAAAGCTTAGTTCAATTCCTAACTTTCGTAGAAGAGGTGAATGTAAAGTACACTAGTAAGAAAAACAGGCTCTCCTTGTGCATAATGAACTAAAAAATCCAGTCCTACTTCGAGTGGTTTGATCACCTTTTAAAAACCTTGAAGTATATTTGAATGACTTTTAAATAGCACGCGGATTTTGTTCAGGTCTCATACATCTGTATCTTCTGAAAGAACAGACACGACAACAGGGATTGATCGGATTGTGAGGCGCTGTATTTGGCACGTTATGTGAGAATTTGAAACCTTTGAGCAAATGAATCGATCTGCACTATGCACCAACGAGATGGAGAAAGTTTTATTAAGGACAAACGGTCGGATATCTGCTCTACAGTTCATTTGCTCGCAAACGCACACTTGCACAGTTGAATTGCAGTTCATGAGTTTGACCTTGTGTGAATGCACTACTTTTCGTTTACATGCTGGGCTAACTATGCCAGTTCGTTTGTTTGTTGATGACAATCGCATTGGCCGATTATCTGCAAAACATTATGAGCGTTTACCGTTTGAGATAGGAGTTAGAAGAAGGAGAAGTTTTATCCTAAACATGGTATAAAGGGTGATCTGTCAACGAACTCACCTATCACTTTATTGAAAACTGTTTCGAGCCGTCTATCGACAGAAACTTAACACGCGTTCTATGCACCAAAAGATTTTCCATCACAGTTAGCCGTTGGTCTCTTACCTTCACTGTTTTGATGTATAGAGTGATTGTTCATTGGTTTTACTCTATCTAAGCCATTGGTTCTTAAACTTTTCAGTATGTCGCCCACTTAGTTTTCTAAGCAAAACGTCATTACCGTCCTTATTCAGTATGTATTGCTTGTACGGTAACATTACAACAGTAACAGTCAAGCATGTTATTTAATGTTGCATGTACCTTCAGACGGTTACTGGTTGCTGAGCCTAGGTTAGTCGTATTAGCTCATCAAATTTAGACAGCATGTCATCCTCAATTAAACATATTCAACAATTTTGAGGCCTTATGTCGTGCCTCTCTTGTCCAACGGCCAACCCCGTAATGTGTTCTGGCATTTGTGCAATTTGGGAAACGATACTCCCAGTACTACCCCATAATCCCTTGCTAGTGATTATATTTGATGAAAAGTATAAGGCGACTGGACTGCATCCGTGATGTTTATTCAGTAGTCTGTCAGTTTGATCTTAGAGGCTTTCACATTTTGAAACCGATGTGAAAACTAAACGTTCACTGCACCTCAACTTTATTAGTCTGGTTGTTACTACTTGGTCATTTTCCTAGTAGACACGGACAGACATAAATTTTTATTTGGACTTGCATCTTGTGGACGAACTGATCATGTTTCTCTACCATTCCGTCTACTTCTCAACTGTTGTTGTCGTCAAGTCTACTCCCGGCGCTAATTTGATGTCTCTGTTTTAGATTTTATGGGACTTGGATTGCTCGCATGGACTACCAGGCCTTTCATTGTTCACCTCGATACAATCAGATTTTGATCAACTGATACCCTATCGGAAACCAAATTGTGATCTGGGATCCACAACTACTTTGCTGGATACAATTTCACGAGTGCTTTTATTTGCATTGAGTCTTGACCAGAGTAATACAGCCTATTGTCAACTTCTGCGCTGCCTAAAACAAATAATGGACAAGGTGATTGTTTTTCATGAGACTCGACAATTAACCGTCTTTCTTGAATAACCCATGCTACCGCCAATAACACATAGGTGACCAACTTCTAAGAGTGCACAGATGGTTTTTCAGTTAGAATGCTTGGAACTTTTCAGGTTTTCAGTAGGTGTTTATGACCATTTTGCTTGACTTGTCTGTGAGGAAGGGGGTATGCATTTCTTTGGACAATCTTGGCTATCGAACTAAGTTTTTTATCCATTCAACTCAGAAACGGACAATTACAGCTAAATAACACAAGTTCTTGATGATCTATATCGATTACCCAAAGAGACGTGCAAAAGTGCCAGATGATCAAAACTGTCGGCGAGAAAAAATGGTAGAGTGTGCAAAATTTGCAAATGAGTGTTCGACAGTTTAGATTGCTTCGAACCGATTCACAGAAACTCTCAAATTTCACTGTTTGTAGAGAATTAGCATCTAGGTCAACGTAAGCTAGATTTACTTAGTATACCTACACACATCTATAAATGTTTAACATAAGTAGGCGTTGGCGATTAAACCTAAGTTTTTGGAAAATTGGAAGGACTTGTAACAAATCTGACGATTTTTTTGCTTCCCATGCAACGAACATATATCAGGACAACTGACAAAGGCCAACATGTTTATAGTTTATGGAACAGAACGACTCGACTCATTTGATAGGCTGTATTTTGATTGTCTGTGAATTACTAAGCATCCTAATCTATTATAAGTGCTTGTTTTCCTCTTGAAAACACACACTTGAAGTATAGCTGTAGGACAAAAGTGGAACGCGATTGGCAGCGACAATTACAATTATACTGCGTCATAAACAAGTTCATTCTAACGAAACTCATTATCTCCACCTAAAAATGATACGTCTTTCATACGTTCCGTAACACCTAACTGTCTTTATTTTCGCTTGTGAAAGTAGGCATCTTGCTCCAAACTAGCTTGTTATTTGCATAGGCCAACTCATAAACTTCCCCCTAAGGGAATAATGGGTATTCAAGCTGTCATTATGATTCGTTTAAAATAGCCATGGCTTTCAAATGTTTCTCATCCATTCTATTTCAGTTTCCAAACTTTGTTTTTGAAGACAATCCGCATTGGCTGTCTGGCCTTGTTTACCATTTGCTCGCGCTGTGTGCATTGAACAGCCATGCTGTCCGATCTCAGGCTTCGCTGCTGTTGTTTCACGTGATGCGGAGTCACTACATGTTGAACAAAGTAACTACAGTTGTGACAGATATATTTTTGATCGTCTAATTGGTTTTGTTCGAGTGTCACTGTTGTCTAAGTTCAATGAAACCTTTTTAACTGTGTACAAACAAGACTTTGTTCAGTTCTCAGTTTTTACTTCAACATTTCAAAAGATTATCAATTCGGAAGACATTTTTATATGTGTGGTTTGGTGTACTCACTAAGGCTCAGTTACTACGTTCTGTACCCCTTTCAAACAGTATTCAAAACTTTTGGTGTGATTTCTTTTTCAGGTTAAGTTAACTCTCCGAAACCCTGAATCTACCACAGTTTAATTTCTGTGACCATCTGACAGTCGGTTTTAAACTTGTTTTTGAGTTTCCGGTCGAACAACACTTTAATTTCACACACACATTAACAGTTACGGATAGAAGATAACTGCTGTAGTAGGTGCATATTTTACAATTTGTATGGACTTGCAGTTTTGTAGGTCCGTTGTTCTTAGTGTGGACGAAAAAACCATCTCCAGTTAACTGAACAGTTTGATACTACATCACCAACATTATGTCGCCACCTATTTCAAACGCTGAAAATGCAAATGATGAACGCACTATCGGGCGGGGCAGTTCAGCTTATCGTTTTGGCTGCAGTAGAAGTATAGACATTGACTACCGTTGACAAAAGTCTGAACTGAGCTTGCTGATTGTGTTATCCTCTTGCAAAACTGATGTCAAATGTCAATCTTTACCAGTACTCAGCTGTGTTGTGAGCTTTCTCAATACCTCATTCACCCATTAGAGAAGACTGTCACGAACGTTGCTGAACGTGGCTCCTAGATAAGGGTTCTCGCATAGCAACACTTTTGTTATCTCAACAGTAATACAGAATGCCATTAAGTGAATGTGTCTACTGTTTATCAAAATATTTAAGTCATGGGACTTGTGTATTTCGTCTTCGAATACAGAAATTGTGAAGGTTTTTCTGCAAACCAGTAATCAGGTCAGTATTCGTGCGTACTTGATAGTAATGCATGCTACAGTTGAAAGTATAACCATATGTAATAGTGGGCCGGTTTTTTTCTAATCGGCCACAGTTTAGTTCGAATGTCTCATATTCCTAGCATTATAGTTTCCCAGAGCATTCGACTATATAATAGGGATATTTCCACCGTCAATGTGAGAAGTGGAGCATATATTTAGTGTATGTTAGAGTTAGCAAAATTCCCATTTTTCTACTTCTCAATCTTCCGCGATTTTCCCTATTGACAATGTTTATTATATATATACTCTTTCGAGGACACAAACACCCTTCTTACAACTGTAATCATTACACAACAGGTGTGCTGTTGATAAAAAGTCATGTGAGGAATGACGAATTTAGTTTTTTTTTCGCATATACCACTCACATTCTCCGTTTTTTGGGATCAAAGTGTCTGTCATGAGTCAAGTACTGTCTTGGCCAGATAAGTTCTTCTGAACCGCTCAACTTGTCTTCCTTGTCGGGGTCTAACATTTGGAGTTGAACATTGGTTTAATTAACTCAGAGTCTTTTGTGATAACGAGATTTGGCAGATTCTTTTGTCTGAACCCACTTCTGTTCCCACGATGTATTTAGTTGGCGCCCTACGGTCATGTTGTGTGTAGATAGCTATTACTTGCGAGGAAAATGATATTACTAATTTTGCAACGGTAACCGGTTACGCATAGGTCGCTTGGTTTGGACTGAAATCAGTGTCTTCTGAAATGTGGATGAACATGATGGGGGATATTATGTCTCATTAGTTTTTGAGGGGTACATTCTCGAGAGATAGGATTTTTAAGCGGACTTCTCGCTGTTCCACCCAAAAACGAATGGAACAGGCTTCCATAGGTAGGCGTTTTGTAAACAAGGAGTCGAATGCATCGGTAGCTTGAAGTAGTTGCGTAAGAGTTCGCTTGTTATCTACCGAATTCCATACGGACGAATTCAGTCTGAATACGAAATAGATAACGAAACCATATTGTTTTGAGTACCCCAGATTTGTATAGAAGCTGTTGGAAGTTCCCAGATTTGAGTACCGCCATTTATTTATATGTGATAGAATGAATTATGTAAGGTAATTCAACAGGTTTTGGCTGTAACGGGTCGTTTGACAAAGTTACTCTAACGATTAATTCCTGGTAGTATAACAACTGTTTTAAAGTTTTTTTTCTGTTTCATAGTCGAAATATTGACTGTTAAATCAATGTTTCTGGCATTTTTGGGATATCGTTTATTAAGGACCGTAATCAGGATAATCCTATACGATTAATGTTAACATTGTAAACCCGACAATAAACTAAAAGTTATCGTTGGACATCAGCAAGTTAAAACTGATTGATGAACTGGACATGGCGAACGCATGTTTTCGATCAGTTATTGTCCAATCAATAAAGGAAGATTAAATCTGAACTGGGGTTGAAAAATACAGTCACAATAGTCATTCCCTTTTTTGAACACAGGATAGGTTCACTTTCCGTAACCGAAATCTGTGTAGGTAGTGATGAGAATGAGTTTTGGACCATTTGAGGCCAGGCACTTTGTAACGCTCGACTAAACTGCTTTTGTGAACAAAACACGGGCATACGTAATTCATCAGCGTTCGATTTGACCCTCGCCATATTTGCTGCCTGACTATCTTGGACTGAGTTACCAGAAACTTGTAGGTCAACCTAAATGTCTAAGAAATGTCCGTCCGATGAAAACTACCGAAAAGACGTGACTGAGTTGCACCAGTGACTGATACTTTGATTCGGGTTCTTATCGTTTTAGAACAGGCTGTGGTTATTCAGCTGATACTACCTTCTGTAGAACAGCGACAAGCAAGACAATACACACGTGTTAATAGGTTTTGGGCAGGTGGCATCTCTTCATGATTCATTTTGAGCATAGGTTATAAACTAGGTGTTCAATGACGCATCTGGAAGCGTTTGATTTTTTGACGGGCAAAAACGTCGGTTTGCCTGTTCACTGACTAAGCCTGCGGTGTATGGATGTGAGATAATCAGGTTTCTTTTTGACACTAGAAGTGATGTACTTATTGTCATCTTGTGTGTGACAAGCCTGTTTGGGTAGACAGATCGTCACAACATACTGGTAAACAGGTGGAGTTCATTCTGTCACATTTTTTTGAGCATATATTCCGGATGTTTTGGGTCAAATGACAGAGCAATGCCAGAGAAATGAAACTATAGAAAATAACCTATTGTCCAGTGGTCTGGCTGTTTTCCGCCCTGATTTGTCCGGGTTTCCAACGTTCTTCATAAGGTAATTTTACATAGACTGGCTCATTCACATTTAATTCACGATTTATTGATCTACGGTCGCACAGTATATTGGCTTTTTCCTGCATGTCTTCAATCCTGAGACGAACATTCGGGAAAAGTCAGTTCGAACGAGAACGTAACTTCCGGTTGAAGGTCAGCTCGGCTGGACTCTTCCCGGTAGTTTCATTTGGGGTCGCACGATATGTGCGATGGAATTTTTCCAACTTTGTTTCAATCGGTGCTGGAAACTGTTTCTTTAGTCCACTTTTAACTGTTTCCACTGCACTTTCCGCTAACCCATTGGACGCTGGATGATAAGGAGCAGTCCTCACATGTCGGATCCCATTATTTGTTATGAACTGTTGAAATTCCTTGCTGATAAAGTTGGTGCCATTATCAGATACGATAGTTTGAAGAATTCCAAATCTACTAAAACCATTCCGTAAACACGTAACAGTTATTTCTGACGTAGCGCTTGTTACCGGATTAACTTCAATCCACTTCGAATAAGCATCGACAAGTAATGAACACTTTTTGCTCCGTTGGACCAAAATAGTTTATGTGAACACGCTCCTAAGGTTTATACGGCCATCTTCAAGGACTCAGTGGAACAGGAAGAGCATTCGCTTGAGTAGTTTGATAGTCTTCTCATCTACGAATTAATTGTTCTACATCCTTGTCGATGTTCGACCACCATACATAATTTCTAGCCATGGCTTCCATACGGCTGACACCTAGGTGACCGTCATGTAACTCATTGAGGATATTCCTTCGAAACTGTCGAGGAATAATGACCCTTGAACCCTAGAACAAGCAACCCTCTTCCGCGCTAAGTTCCATACGG
>LUCH01000724.1:0-90788 GCA_013368495.1 Paragonimus heterotremus | reverse complement strand
ATACACATGTGCATCCAGAAATGAGTCTTTTGTGATATACGACAAGTTAGAAACGAATAACTCAGTGAATTGAAGCCACGTGATAATAGAAATAGTTTGAATCTGTGGGCAAGTTGGTAAACGGTTACAAACAATTTTAACTGAGTCAAACTATTAGTCCAGTCTTGTAGTTACTGCTGCAGCAGAAGGGGACTGAATCTATGTAGAATCCGAGCTACATAAGAATCAACAAAATACTTAACATGTGATGCTTTCACATCGATGCATCTAAGGATGTGGAAATACATCTCAAGAATCCAGATCAAATGAATGAGTCATACCCGATAAATTTTGCAACTGATTATTGGGTGTTTTCGATGCTTTATAGATCCAGCTGTATGTATAAAATGGCCCGATAACAAACCCAAAAAAATACAACAGGTCAACATACCAACATTAACCAACATAATTCATGCTATTTTCTTCGTCCTCATGTAATAAGGTTCCCCCCCCACGAAACTTGTTATGATAGTCTGATTTGGGATTACTGCATGTTCCATAACATTATCTGTTGTTAACAAGTTACTGTTTTTCACCCGATGTCTGATTCCTCAGCCGTTTACAATCTTCATGTTTTCACAGGCTTATTATGCAGAAAAGTTCGGTGAAGATCGGATTGTCGTTATCAAGGACTCAAATGTCGTGAATCCTCGAGCATTAGACTCAAACAAAGTAAATGATTGATTTCTGTTGTGATTTGAGGTTCTCTGATTTTTCGTAACTTTCCGGTTCCTCTATTTTGTACCGTTTGCTTGAAAATTACTTCTCTTAACCCACTTTTATCTTATGAGTTTGAAGCTATCAACCCATCACTTTTCCAGATTTCGCGTTCTTTCAGTTATTGAGAACATTACTGAATTTGGACCTCTTATTTTTGTGTGATTCTGCGTTACAACTAAATAAATTTCAAGACCTACTATCCATTGAGTAGGACAAACAATTTCATCTTCAATATGCACATTCAGATCTGCAACCAGCCAGCCGGTTTGTATGCTCGATAGCGCTCAGGTGCTTAAAATTAGCGTCACTTGCTTAAAAGTCTACGTCGTCATAATTAGGAATTTCATGCGATACATGAGAACAAGGGAATACGGCCAATTTTGTCATTTCTATACAGGCGTGTCCGATGGATTTTTTAAAAGTGAACTTTATACAGTCGTACTGAGTATGGTTTAATTATAGTTAAATATGATACTAAACGCTTTTTACACGTTCTTTGTATACAATATTTGTTAACATTTCATGTCATTTTTTCAACCCCCTGCTGTCATTTTTAATTTTCGGTTGTATTGTAGCTAACTGAAATCATGTGCATCATCAAACTCTTACGTTTGCTATTCGTGCTTCGTAGGTCTATTTTCAGATCACCTACGTGGAACCGTATTTTGAGGATTATGAACTGCGACGACGAACGACGGAACTGCAAAGGAACTATGTATTGAGTAAGTTTTCATTGTTTGTACCTTTGATGATGCCATTTTCTATTATGTGACGATCACTGTGCATTATTTCGTGTATTAGTTAATTTCCCACATGGCCGTATCAGACTCCCGAGGCTCTCATTCTTAGCGCATTTGAATTCATCAACAGAACTCTTTCCTTAAATATCTTACGTGTATCGATGTTCCATTACGGAATATATCATAGTGATAGCTTTATGTCAATCGTCATCATTGAATGAGTGAAGTAAGTACCCGTTTTTATTGACCAGTGGTTGAAACACGACTTGATTTCCGCTAGGTCAGTTTACAATCACGCTCTCCGTCTGCAACACAGTAAATACTTTGCTATTCATTCATTGCTTGTTGTGTACTCCGTGTACGTTTAAAAAATACAGTCTATTTTACTTCCCTTACTTATTAACGACGAAAATCATGGGAAGATCTATATTTCTACATGATGGATACTTTATCGTGACCGGGATACGATGGGTACGCATATGCTACGATTGAGTACGTTACTATCACGAAACAATACTCAGTGGTTTCTAGGATTGAGACAATAGAAAGTAGATTTGTACCGACTAATCAACAGACCATATGGCATGCATTCTTTTTGTCTTGCGAGCCGTCGTTTGACAGCTGTCTGGTTCCGTCAGTGTTTCTGTCACAGGCAACAGAACTGATTGATGTGTGGAGTGTTTCCTTTGATCAATCCTGAACTTTTTTAGTGTTTTTTTGGCGAATTGAATTATTGGCTTTAACACTAAAATGAATGAAAAAAGTTTGTCCCCGGAACAAAGGGGTTGCCTTGTGATGACTTCTCTAACAGGCCGTATGATTAGGTAACAAATCATTTGTTATCCTTCGCCTGTTTTTTGAGCTTCGAAATGATTGTGCTCGAAGTTGATGTTGCCTACAGGAAGTGGTACATCTTCAGAAAAATGACCCATAATCGATGCGAAGTGCATCAGGTAAGTTAGCCAACGTGACCGAAGGCTTTTTGTTTAAAGCCGTCATTTGTTCTGCATTACAAATTAGTGTTACTGATTTGCATTTTTACTCAGGTTATCTTGCGTTGTTCCGGTGGGACATTTACTATGCTATGTTTCTGCGGATCTATCATCTAAGACAGCGTAGCAATATACGTTCTAAGTGTGAGAACTGGGTTTAGTTGGCCATGAAAACCAGTCTTGATAAAGTATGCACATCAAGCAAATGAAAGGCAAAGCAAAGACAAAATAAATCGTCAACAACAAACAGTAGTAAAGAAGTCTAAAAGAACGCGACAGGTTCGAGTTGCAAACGGTTAGAGCCACAACTAATGTTCTCGCGTGCTCGACACTGGCTGGGTTACGATTTCAGTTTTTTTTATTTCTTGAGGTAGTAGCAGGAAAGATCAAATTCGGCTTCTGTAACAACCTGCAGAATGTGTTTATTAGCCAAACCGTAGATTTCTTCAAAACATTGTGTTTGGTGCCACAATACAACGGATCCAGAGTTTGGTTGGAATCCTTCTACCATCCTCTTTTAGTCCTGTTTGACAATACAAAGTCTCTCACTGCCGAAGCTACATTTTGTTTAGTTTATTAAGAACCTTGCCATAACTGGTGTTTATTGCACTTACAATCTTTGTGCTCCGTTAAGCTTAAAACAAGTATACCGATTAACCGGAGAAGTTATTCATCGTATTGTTTTATCTCTGGTTTAACAAACCGTACACAAACCAGACCACCGCATCATCGGGAAGATGTTTTCCTGATATCCTCGTTTTAAACAACCATTGTTGTTATTGCCAGTTTACTGGTCTGTTTGAAAAGTGCGCAAGTTAGTTGGTTTGACCGTCAGCGTTGGTTTATGTAATGCGGTTGAGGCCATCTATTGAACAGCTGGCCATTTTCATATGACAAAAGCAGAGGTTTCATCATATTGACAACCGTTTCCGAATGTGTTGAGATGAATTTCACGAGCTGAACATCGACGCACAACCTTCTGTAGACTCTTCTATTCGAAAAGATGGCCCCAGATTGCATGTTGTTATTTGTTTTAATGAACGGATTCTAGGGAAATACACAATGGTTTTTAGTTCGTTCTACTTAAAAGCTAAATAGGATTGTTCAGATTCCCTCTTAATTTGAGTTTATAACCCAGTTCACTTACTCAGTCGATGTGACTTTGTTTGTGGTTTCTCATCATTGGCGCCATTCGTATATCACTCGGTGTATATGTGTGAAGTTAATGGGGTTTTTACTATAACGTGGCGTCGCCATTTGACTTGGGCATTCCAAATAGAGAACGCAAAACAGTTCGGATGATTGGAACAACTGCAACTGCCTACCCACGTTCGCGGTATTCACTCGAACATATGTGCGAATACTTGACGCAAGTTTTCCACTCCTCCAATAGTTCATAGACCGATATGACCGCACACACCGTACTTTGAACACAAACGTGAAGCGAGTTACCTATACTGCGGTAACGTTGTGCGTCAACACCGATCAGTTTGCTATCAGATTCCGTGATGGAAAAACGTGAATTTACAGTCGTTTTGCGACAACCGTTTTACGAACGCATTTAGGTGCTTGATTTGTTCCATATATGTGATGAGAACTTTACCGAGTTACTTAATACAAAAGCGCAGTATGCATGAAAAGATGACGTTCTTATGTTTAAACCGATGAATGAGTGTGCTGTTATCGGTTGTGTAGAAAACCATAAATACTGAAGAAGATTACGACCAGAGATAGACGATGTATCCATCTTTGAATCGCACGGAGAGTACGACACAGTCAAGAGTACAGAGGAAAGCAACTTGTACTGAAATGTGATACATCGTGGTACACTGCTCAGACAATTATAACTATCGGTCGAACGTGAATTCGCACCTCCGAGGAGTTCGTCAACTATTCTGACACACACACAGAACCATACATCACGCTCATAATCACAAACCTACGCTGCCACGATCGTTCAAACCGACTGATTGACCTGATATATTATTTGTTTTTGATTGCTAAAGATCATGGTTAACTATGGTTGGGTATGCGGAGTAGAAGAGTAACAATGTCGTCTCTTGCGACTTGTTCCATTATTCTATGTTCGAATCACACTTTATTTCCTGCTGCAGCTCGTTGTTTCGGTTGATTCTTCATTTTATACAGCAACGCAAGCAAATGAATTCATTCTGGGTTTTCTGCTAAACTTCTTAATGACCTTTTTATCAGGCGATCGACCTTTTTAAAATCAACTTTACCGATAGCTGTGTAACATTTTGGCTGACTAAATGCGTCTCACACTTTTTCAATTTCCTATTTAGTTTTGTTCAGGTGATTTTTGGTGAGATGAACAATTCTCATCTTTCTCTATATAGTGAACAGTACGCTGCCACCAATCCTGTTTGAGAATCGTAGGTTTATGACATACTGCCTATTCAGTAGAGCGGGAAATATGTATACTAGAAGGTGTAGGGGAACTTTCCTGTTAGCTGTTTTACACTTTGCTGATACAAAACTAGTTATGTCTTGGTTATCATGCTTACCTGGAAAGCATGAGAGCAATTTCATCTAATATGGTTTGCTGATGAGTTTCAATAATGACTTATGGAACCACTACTTCCGATGCAAGAGGCACAACACACGGCAAATTCATAAGAATAATCTTCGTCCCGCCGATAGTAATCGAATTGTATAATTATTTTTGTTCTCCTAGAACGTTTTGTGCATTCGTTACCGTTCACTCCGAAAGGTCCTGCACATGGCAGTCTCAGTGAACAGTTTCAACGGCAAGTTATCTTGACGACGGAGCGTCATTTTCCTTACATCAAATCCCGCTTGGCTGTGGTATCCAAAACTGACCAAGTCCTCTCACCCATCGAAGTTGCTTACGGAGACGTTTCGCGCCGCGTACAGCAGCTGGAAACTGCATTACGAACGAAGCCAGTAGATGTGAAGTTTCTACAAATGATTTTGCAAGTATGTTTCTGTTGTCAAACTATGGAATAAGTTTATAATTACAATTCTTTTGTGTATGTGATTTCTTCACGCAATCACAGAGACCGCCAGCCTTTTTAAATTTCAAGTTGGGTTTGGTGTATTGTGAGGTTTATTGACTGTACTGCTGACTGTGGGTGATAAGTTTCCGAGTTGTTTCAAGTCCATTGTCGACCATCATCTTGCGTTCGGTTAATTAGACACGATTTTCGTGTCTAATCGGCAGTCAATGCTGTTCTATCGGTTGCACACATTTTTTTTCCCGTTTAACTACTTTCTGGTGGCATGATGTGAACTCACATGGGAAATTCAACCCTCACGGATCTGAAACCGTTGTCATTGCCCAGAATCACTTTGCTTTTAATGACCTACCATAAGCTCCTCAGTATACCTCGTTCTTATCATACCTCATGTCTATAAGTATACTTTCACTTATCTCTATATGTTAACCACACTAATTAACCTGACTGTGTAGGCATCTGCATTTCCCTATTTTGGGCGGATATTGTCGCACTACGTGCTTTTAGCCCCAAAACTCGATGACTGTGATCAGAGAAGATTAGCGCACTGTTTCCAGTTTGTCGAAAGCTAGGTCGTACATTGGCCAAACCTTCATGGTAATATATTATGAGGAATGCTGACATCATCCTGAAGTGGAATACCAAATTATCAGTTTGTCTCTCCCAGTTCACTTTGTTGGTCAACACACCCAGTTCGATGCAATTGCCTTGAGTCGGATGCACGAATATAGGCCACATGTGAGATTGATTAACAATTGTTCACTATCAAGGATAACATGAACGATGTATACGGAGATTGGCGTAGCAGTAGGAGATAGCAAAATTTAGTCTGCATGTATGGTTTTTCTGACAGCACAGGTTCGTAAAAGTTCACCTATCTCGACCAGGGGTATTTCCACCTACCTGAAATTTTTTCATTCTGTCCGTTTAGGCCGAGCGTTTCTATCGCCTTTTTAAAAAAAATCATCATTGCTTTATAAGAGGAAATATGTCATTCGTATTTTCATCCGGCTGTTCTTTTGTCAACCATTAAATCCACATAATTTTCTATTCTTTCGATGCACTGTACTTACAGTGTATTTTTTATTATGCACAGAAAATTTTACAAAATTTCAGTGAATGAGCAAGAACGAGCATACTGTACAACGGAGACAAATAGGCAAATGTTTGTACCAACGAGCTGTCAAAACTAGGCAACTTCCAGATAGTCAATGCAAAATAATTGACGCATTTCGTCAATATGATTGGCAAATGCAATTAACCACCAAAACCATCAAATGAAAACCTCCCGTGGGACATCAGAGTTAGTCAACAAAAATAAACAGAAACATACAGCTCTATATGGTTTACGTTTTGATGTTGCAAACATTCAGTCTTCTGTTACAAATAAAATAGTCGAGAGTGTCACTGGTCATTATGGAATCCAGGATTTTCAATCTGAAGAGACTCAACGATTAAGGTTTCTGATAATCTTCTTCAAAGAAATGCTATTACTAAAGACTATTGAGTGAGCTCATTGTATCCGCAAATGCACACGAGATTATGTCCAATCTGTAGTCTGTTATACACAAGATTACTTTGGATTTGCAACAGTGAGATTGCATTCTGTATTTTTTGATTTCGCCACTCTAAATTATCTGTCCTCACTGAACACTGATCATGCTGGTATCGAATGCCACAGCTTTGTTCTAAAGGATCATGGGCACATCATAAATGCTGTATGGCGTTTGTCTTGATCGTCTTAGTCTTCATAATCGAAGAAAGTATTCTCTTTTTCATGTCTCTCATCTTGTGGTTTTGCCGGGCATAACCCACAGAATTGATTGACGAGTACTGTCCAGGCTCTCCTGCTGATCGCAATTGCAGATCATCCGCATCTCGGTCGTCAAAATATAGCAACAAAGCTAACTCGTCCAATTGTTGTGACTGTAAATGATGCTTTTGGAATGAAGTAGAGGACAGTTAGTGAGTGGGAAACCAACTGTGTCACTTTCGGATATGTTACACACCTTGTTCATCAATACTAGGTTCTGGTCGTATTTGACACATTGACCTCTTTCATGATTGCAGATAAATAATCTGCACCACATTGATAATGATCAGAACTTCGCTTTGCTTCCATAGCTACTGCTGTATCTTCTAATTTCTCATATGTTAAGTTCTTAATGTTTTTCAGCTTTGCTATTATGTTTACAAACTTTTATATCTACATCGTAAAGATTAGGACTTCCCTTTAGCCGACTGGTCCTGACCAGTTATGCTCCAAATGCCCCTACTAACACACGTCTTCAAACCTCAGTTCTACGGATTCACACACTGGCTACAAGTGTGTGTGTGTAACCACAAATGGTGCAGCAGACACACTGTGCAGCAATGTATGAACACAATCACATTTTGGTTTTGACTACTGTGATGGGTTGATTTGGACATGAATATAACCATTAGTATCTTTTACGCATGCAGTTTACTTCTTTCCTGTCACCACTCAGCCCGTAACCTCTCTATTTTCCGATTTTTTAACTCACTCATCTTAACATCGATTTTCATATTTGTTATACTGTAATTAGTCTGGGGCTTTAATACAAAATTCGAACCTTGTTTACTGCATTGTTTTTATCTTTAAATACATATCATCATCATCATTTTACCCTTATGTTTTTATTATTCCGATACGGTTATAACAGTAGTTTACTTTACAGATGAGTAGTAGGGAATTTCGATTTTCATATAGATTGAACACCACCCACAACTGATCGCAGCTGTCGTATTCCCATAGACTTTCTAGTCGGCCCATTTCGAAAAGAAGCACTAGACTTGAGTTTCGCTCTCATTAGGACTCGTCAGTAGTGCATATTATCACTACTGCCGGGACTTGAACATCCGCCACGCTTTTACGGTATTTGATTACTGATGAGAGCGAAGCTCAATCTATATGAAAATCAAAATCCCCTACAACTCTGTGATCAAATACCGCTCAGCAAGTCAATGATTTCCGTGATTTCAACTTGGAGAGAAGTCCTAGTCGAATGGTCATCGATTGGAGTTAACAGACAGTAACTGTGCCTCCTTTCGAGGCGATCGGGTAACCTGATCATTATATACAAGCGAAAGCGGTTGTGTTCACATATGATAATTCGGTCGTGCCTAATGTGAGGTCAATGGCGAAGTGGTAAACAGGGTTGCCTCATGAACAGCATGTCCGTGGTTCAAGTCCCGGCATTGGCGGTGATATGTACTACTGATGAGCTCTAGTGAGAGCGAAACTCGAGTCTAGTGCTTATTTTCGAAATGTGCCGATTGGAAAGTCTATGGGAATGCGACAGCTGCGATCAGTTGTGGGTGGTGTTCAATCTATGTGAGTAGCTTACTTTGTTTTGTTTCATTTGCCATCAAGTTCGTTGTGATGTTGAGTCTTTTTTATTCTTGAAAGATAGCGCACAAATGTACACACCGTTTTTCTGTATTCAGCTTGGGTCAACTGCGATACAATTTTCTTTTCATCCGTTCATTGGTTTTGTCTTTCCGATTTTGTATCCTATTTAACTTGCCTGGACAGAAGCTCGAGTGATACAGTGCAGATTGCTTGTGTTATCTAACGGCATGCGTCCATTCTAATCAGTCACTATATGAAATTAGTTCAAATGAGGTTGATACCTACTTTTTTGTCATATATGTATGTATCTTGAGTTATATATATATATATATATATATATATATATATATATATATATATATATATATATATATATATATATATATATATATATATATATGGGTTACATGATTGTTTACACATTGTCTAATATAGCAATACTGAATGCATGAGTTGGTTCAGTTAAACTAATATATCTAAATTGTGCATCTACCAAATGCATTAGGTCCATACAGAAGCTGACTAAACGACTTCAACGTGTTTACCGTTTAAGACTTCTAACTTGAAGCGTTTACATCTTACACTGTACTCAACTGTAAATGACCAAATGTGTCTTGAAGTCATTACAGTTTCGCTTATAAACAGATCTCGCACATGACCATCGTTTTTCTATAGCTCTTGCTATTATGTAAACGTCATCAGTCTTACACCGATCATTTCGTGTAAAAGGTCACATTTGGAGATATCCAATCGGTCGGCTTCATACACGCTGCTTTCAAGCCAGCCTGCATACTTTCAGGTTTGATTGTATGCGGAAACTCAAATGAGACTAGAGCTCATTGGGTCTCATCACATCATTTTTAGACATTTTACGTTAACTCATTGAGTGGAAGGATGTCAGGTGGGCTTTCACTATCATGAATGCAATGAAAACAGAAATTTGACACTCTGCAATGTAGGTAATGTTTAGATTGCCTGATCACCTCAAGAAGCGACACAGTAAGTGTCCTGTTGGCTTAAACAGATGACCCCCGACTGGGAGTTCTCTCCAAGTTGAAATTATAGGGATCATCAGCTTGTTGGGCGATCTTTTGATTATTGATGAGTAGTAGGGGATTTTAGTTTTTATGAAATTAATCTACTACTGAATAAGTTAATAATTTCTGTAAGGTTAACTTGAAGTGAAGTCCTATTCGAGAGATCATTGGTTGGAGTTAACTGGTCTCGGGACGACCGGGTAATCAGAACATTACTCTCAACCAAATGTGACTAAGCATTCACCTATGATTATTCGTACTTGCCCACTGTGGAGTCGATCGGGCAGTTGTCAACATACTTGCCTCATGAAAGCATGACCGGAGTTTTAGTCCCGGTGGTGGCAAAGCTGTGTACTATTGATGAGGTCTAATCAGAGTGAAACTGAAGTCCAGTTCTTGTTTTCGAAAGTGGCTGAAAGGAAATTCTACGGAAATTCGATAGCTCCGATTAACGTTTGGTTGATGTTCAATATATATAACACCCAAAATCCTGTACTGCTCATCAGCGCTCTGTAACGTATTGTATTGGAATTATATACGAAATGATGTGTGATCGTATAATTTTTCTCGTGGGATACATGCAATTTTTTTCCAATTTCAGCTTCAGTATTTCATTATTAGGGCTAATTTGTTTTACGGTCCACTTTTTTGTATTTTGGTTGGCTTAGCTTAATAATCTCTCCTTTAGTTGTCACAGTAAATGTGAAACTCCTAACTACTTTTTTCTACTATGTGTTTCTTAATATAATTAACTTCACGTGACTGTATCATAAAGATTTCTGGCTACCTAAACCTATTATTTACCGTAGGGTTGCATCGGAACCACGGTGAACCAGGGTCCTGTAGAAGTGGCTCTAACATTTCTAAAACCCGGAAGTCCTGTCACTCCTCTCCCTGAATCAACCTTCATTCTGAACGAAGCAGCTTATGTTGATGCACAAAATCGTCTACGCGTCTGTTTCCGGCAGATGTTGCAATAGTAAGTGGTGTTCAACTTTTCCGCGAAATTAATCTTTGTAAACGAACAGGAAATGGCACAACGAAGCTCGTTTTACGCTTTCAGTTACATTTAGGAGTTTCGAACGCGGCATCCACGTATGTGTAGTTTGCGACTAACTATTCTGTCAAATTAATCCGGTTTGCAAGCCGGACATATGATATCGAACAAACCTCAAATCGCACCTATTCCGGTTATTTAAATTTGAATGTTGGCATCATTATAAGATCTGATATCGTTCATCTTCTAATGGGATCATTTTTACTGTCTACAGTCCATCATTCCACGATATGAAATGAATACCTTATCGTTGGTTAATAAGCTTGTGTTCAATTCTGGTCGTCAACCTGGAAGAAATATATTAATATGATTGGTGTGTGCACTCTTTGACAGCGGGGTGAGCGCCACTAGGTTCAATGATTTCGTTGAATGGTCTGGAGTAACACAGCAAATGACAATATACATTATGGTGATAGTTTTGCCCACTGCAGTATTACATTCGTTGCATTGTCTTTTGCCGTTGTTTGACTCATCGTCTTGCATTACAAGCAACAGTTCATAGTATGGTTCGGTTTACTTGGCCACTCCCATCTAACTCACTCGCCCTCATCGTCCCGCTAGTCAATATTCCTGCTAGTCAATTATAACTAACGCTGCCAGATTATGTAAACCATATCGTAAGTTTCTGGATTCAGACTGAATATTCTCACATACTGCCTTAAAGACCTTACATCACGTTCTCACATTTCAGCAGCAGACCACTGTGACCAGTACCGTTTTATTTCAAACTCATGTGGGCGAATAAATAGAACAATATTAAAACTGTCGATCTTTCGGATGCAAAACAAACTTACTTACTGTACCACTGATCCTATGTACTTTACTGAAGGTGGCTAGACGCGTTCTTTCTGATGACCAGTCGATGCCATCTACAGTCAGGTTTACATCACTTCAGATGTCAACACTCCTGTTTTTTGCCAATACAAACTGGTCACGTGATGGAAGATAGTGTTCAGTCAATTGATCATGCACCAGTGAGCGACATCACTTAGTGATTTCTCGTTAACAGCAGATGACTGCTCGTTGATTGATAGTCAACGATTTGTAAATTATATAACCTGAAGATCATTTGCATTTGATGGTTCATTTTGTAGTCAAGTAATTTTGTTTGGTATTCTTTCAGTAGAAAAATTCTCAAAAGGAAATTTGATCACTAGCCTATCGTCTCGGTAGATTTCGACTTTGGTGATCTGTTCATTCGAGAGACCTTTCGGTGCAGACTCTGGCGTAGTGTTTTGACTTTGGTGTGATGTTTCCGTTCTCATTTTCTACCATACTTCTGCGTTGTGAATAATAGTTGATGGTAATCCTAGGAACGGTAGTTGGATTATTACAAGTTTACCGTACTTGTTGAGTTATAGCATACAGTTGCAGACAATGACATCGATCGAATTGTCTCGTTCGCACCGACCTCCTTTCGATACGCTTCGTCTTATATTGCACTAGGTGTCGCCTTTTTAAATCCAATACATTGGAATCAGAATGTCTGTTGATTTTGTAAGAATACAATTTCAAACGTGGTGAAACACATGATCTATTTGCCTTTCATATATATTCGAGAAACTTATGAGGTCACCATGGAGTGATTATTTTCGAAACACTTAATAGGGTAGGCAGAGTTGCTTCATTCTAATGATAACTTGAGACCTGTCATCTTACGGTAGCTCGGGTAGGCTTCATAACCTGTGTTGTTTATTCTAAGCAGTTCTTCTTTCGTTATATCTGTTGATGTTATTCTTCTGAATCGTGAAAGTTTGACTTTACCTGTGGCTCCATAAACGTGGCCATTTTTCTCACGTGAATGTAACTACTTCAACTGATCAACTCGTTACGCTTAATAAGCTTCTTAGATAAAAATCCTCCTAGACAACTGGGATTTCTTGTGCACTCCAGAAAAAGGTGCTTCTGTTTAAGCCACATGATATGCACCATATACTTCACGCCGTTGTCTTAATGAACACCTAGTTAGAAATGGCGTAATACCAGTATAGCACCGGTTTCCGTATACTCAGCGCATGTTCTTCAACAATTCTGGAAAATCTTGAAAACTATGTTCGGTGAGTCTGTCAACTGATACACTCCTTGTTAGTAAAAGATGTTTTGGTCAACGAACCTCTCTTTGAACTCTGGATGCTCTTTCTACATTTATAGACTATCTTATGCGCTGCTGATGATTACAGAACAAGAATGATAACATGTGATTTGTAATATTGTGACTAATTACGTGGTTACAAATCACCGAAAGTTCATTCACCTCGACGAACAGACGTCTCCCTTTGATGGTACGCGACGTCAGCATCCCACAAAAGGCTTCTGTTTTATTGTTGCACGTTTAAACCATGTCTTCTTTGTCGTAGACAGTGTTTTATAAAAAATACACGATATTACCCTGGAAAGCTTGTTAAATCACTCACAGCTATACTGCACTAGTCTTGGTTGCAACACATCTCACTTTTGAGTTATGTGATGTTGTAGCACTTCCATTATTTGTGGAACATCGGCTGACTGAATTTATCACAACCTTTCAGGCTATTTATACAATTGGCGTCTAGTTATCTTGCTGCCATTACATAAAGTATTTAAGCATTTTTTCACCTCAAAAGTGAAGTAGACTAAACTTACTCTTTCTAGACTTATTGACCGTAAACATCTGGCCTTTCATACTGAACTGTTGAAATCATTGTCAAGCTGTCAGCAGAAAGGATTTATCAGATTTATATATACTTACATTTTTTAGTACCGGCTAGGTACTCGCCCGTTGCTTCTGCCAACGTTTTTGTGAAACAGTGGAAGTTTCTGTCGAATTGTATGGTCCTCGTTAGCGGATTTTAGCGCTAACTTCTTCAAACAACTAGATATTTTCGAAAGAATGACCATCATATTTCTTATTACTAGCACTTATGTTGGTCCCGTCACATAAAATTCAACTACTAGTGTCTTACTTGCAACGCGTCAACGAACGGAACTCCATTTTTACCTCTTCTTGCTTGTTTTTGTACGATGAAACAAACTTATTAATCGACCTGCTCTTGCCTCGCATTGACCAACTTTAATGTGTTCATCTTATCAAAGTCATATGAAAGTTGTTTATCTCATTACGTTAAATTTTCTTCTGTTGAGTTGGTTAGGCAATGAATTAACTTGCGCGGACTTAAAATTGATGACAGTTTTCCACTTAAGTCTTCCACTTCGAAGTGATGTGTGCCTATATTTAGTCCACTGAAGCGGCAATTCATTTAGCTCATAGTGGGCCTGACTGCGCGTTGTTAAATTATACTTGTGTATATTGGAGTGTTGCACTCCAGGCTGACTTGCCGAGTTTGAAGAGTGCTTGATGCATCATAAAACGATGCAAATGGAAAGAAACGCCTTTTCGTTCTAATCACAATGGCTGGTTTCTTAGGTGTGAGTGAGTAACGCCACTTCTAGGCAAGTTTTTACTTATAGGGTTATGAAGTACCAGTCATTTGAGCTAGTGTTAGAAGTAATGCCGTCGGTAAACTAGATCAGATTGATTAGGGATATAGGCCAAGCTTACAGATGACAAAAAACGAAGCTAACAATTGGGGTCGTGTTAAAAAACAAAATGTTCATAAGGAACGTTTGAGGTATATAAAGCACTTTGTACCCGGTAGGAAAAACAAGACTGCTGGAGTGTCCAGAATAGATGGATAGAGAAAAATAGAAATTTCTTCGAAAAGGACAAATTTATAACCATCGGTTTATTTGTATACATGACCGATCCTGTTTGATGAATAGCAGCAGCCTCAACAAATTTCACACATTGCTTCGTTCTCTGATAACAGATGAAATAAAAAGATTTGACACCAAAGATGGTATGATCCGTTTTGTGACATCATTTGAATTGTTGGTTTGTGTCCGGTCCATGGATTTTTGACCTACATGATTGCTCCTTTGTTGTACCTCCATGTTAGTTCATTACAGTTTCGACTTGATTACAGAACAGTCAACAGGACCATTCGTTTTTCCTCCTAACATTGATTGTAACTGTTAATCCAGGTCAAACAATCAATGGATCGTCGGACGTTGAACCTCTAACAGCAACATCGCGCAGCTTGTTCACTACAGCCTCGTTGCCGGCTTGAAATGTAAAAAACACGGTGCTTGTCCTCGATTAATTTAGACTCATGTGTTTCTTTTTCTGCTGTTCCGACGAAATATGTGGGTCAAACTTTCATACTGTTGTGGGAACGAACATCAAAGAACATCGCCCTGCATAGTTCGGATTGATCAAGTTCTTCAAAACAGAACAAACAGCCTTGACGTATATTACTAATACAAACCTTCATGTTGACCTGATAGGAACATTCTGTGTAATCAACATTTTTCCCCGGTCACTTATCATGGTCAGAAAACGAATGTTAGTCTTTACGGAATTTCGCTTGATTAACTTGTAGTGTTTCATCATTACAGAGATCTGTTTGCTTCTCTGATTCGTCACTCGAAATCTCAGTAGCTTGTAGATCAGTCATCTGAATGATTGGCCAACACTTCATTTAGTATGTGTGTACATCAGTTACTTATTTACTCAATCACCTACGTACTTCTCCCTACAGTTAACAGACATTATTAGCTAGATTACGTTTTTCCCTTGTCCTTTGCATCGCATGTTCAGTGCGGACTCTGGTTGGGCTAGCAAACTGTAGCGTTATATTCTCATTCAACAAGAAGGTGAAGTCAGCTGTTATTAGACATTATCCGACTGTCTGTGAATACATGACACGGTATAGTGCATAATGACAAGCCCATTGAAATTTGTTCTTAATCGACCGAGTCGTTTGCATGTAGGTCTGATCGACAAATCATATAATTGCTAAGGTTTTGTAGTATACCTTCTCATTTTAATTACGAATGATAAAAGTGACCCAAAGTGATTATCTTACACTTGAAGAGCATTACTCCTGCATTGGGAACCTCCGTTTATCGTAGGATGTCAACGAAACATCTATTCGTGATGTTTATTAGACAAGCTTTTGAATGTTTAGTAAAGCCAAACTTTATGATAACGGCTGGCCGTTAGGTCTCAACAATTCTCAACTGGGATGAGATCCACGATTTAAGGTGAGCAGGGTACCCTATCAGTTTGTTGAGTCACGCATCACTTACTGTGCTCAACCTTAAGCTGTATGCATATTACGGCTGTCCCACTGGAACAGCGCGTACTCACTGTAGTGTTCAGGTGAATACGGCAAAAGTTGAATTTTGGGTGTTTGAACTTAAAACTGGGAATGGTAGTGCCTCAACAAGAACACCAATTTTTTCCTAGAAACTAGTCAAATCTGAAAGGTGTTTCGGTGTATATATAGAAAGATTTACTTCAGTGAATTTTGAAGTCGCCTGGTCCATTCAGATTGACATCCCTCTCTTCGAAAACTACCACACTTCGCCACTGATTTACTTGGGAAATCTGGTCCTCAACCGAGCATATTTGTTGATCCCGTGGCTATTTGTCAATAACTGTTTTCTTCTATGCTTATAAAACTTCAACCAGCCATCTAGTCTTTGGGATCTTGGGGAACAAATATGTGCTAGGGAATTTTCGATGGTATATTTTGTTTGATTCGGCGTACTCCATCGCCTCTGACAGACGCTTCACATAGCACAAGTCTCGGTGTGCATGGCTTCTCTCGTTACTCGTCTGCCTCCGTGTTCACTGTTCTACACGAACTGCAAGATGATTATTTTCTACGGCATTTGATGTACATGCGTGCCGCCGTATTTCCTTATTGTTGAGTCGTGTCACTCAGAACTCTGACCTACCGTCCTTGAGTTTCGTTAATGATGAGATTGAATACAATAAATAAAGGTTCGGGAACCAATCGATTCGTGATTTTCACTAACCCCTCTGGTTTATGCTCTGTTGGTTAACTTTAATGACCATGTCATTTTCATACAACTTAACGCTATTACTGCAAGTATGAAGTTATTGCCGGACAGTTAGTTATGGTTTTCATCATCGTTGCTCCAACCTAACCTGTGATAACGCACGGTAAAACCTTAATCTAAATGGGGGATTGTCCACTTTTATTTTCCCATGCAGAACAGCGGGTCTCCTTGTTAAAAATGGTTTCAAGTTTATTTGAAGTCTGATGACTGTAACATTGTGAAACATATTTGTAACCCACTTGACATATCACCCTCTATGCTTAAAAGTATGGTGTTACGCGGAGAAAAATTTTGTTGCGTTGTGTGAAATATGTTCAAATCACCGGCGTCGCTCTGAACAGTGGACATAGAAGCCATGCTGCTTCCTAATTTATGAATCTCTACCCAGTTATTTTTGCTATCCATAGTTATTGGTAACCTTAGATAGTCCGTAAGCTAGCCAGACACTAGGTTACTCTGTGTCCTAGCTATGACACGTTGTAAACAATATCAGATATAACGTTTGTCTCTGATGAGAAACCCATTTGGAAGTCATGACTCTATTCACCGCCTGCTGACTTTTCACCTGACTTTTAAAAAGAGTTTTCTTTCCTTCACAGTATCAGAGAGTGCAGATGTAATCGTTACGTCTAGTATTTTATATATACATAGTTTACTTGTTCTCAGTTTTGACGATGTTTGTTTTCGCTTCTACAAAACTCTTCTTATCAGTTCCTACCATGCACTATGTGTCAATCGAGATATGATCGGCATGGACCAGTTGGAATATCACCGAGAACTTGAACGTCAATTCAAAATTGTGACAGTACAGTTGACTCCATTACTCAAACTGGAAACATGTCCCGATCGTAAATGATTCGTCAGATGTTCGAGGCCTTTAGTATACTCAGGTCAATGCTATTTATGAATGAAATCTTTCCATTCTGACACGCACAGTTCAGTGATAGTAAACTGATTTTAGGATTACCTGTTTGTTGCTCAATTCTGTAAAGCATATCCGCCGTTTTTTTTCAACACTTATTGTACACCTTTTTGTTCGATTCTTAAGGCCAGTTGATTGATCTTTTCCATTTGTTTTTGCAATCCTATTTGATTTTTTTAATAGAGCTGTGGTACATTCACAAAGCATGACTTGTATTGCAAAATCTGTTTATTTATTTGAACAAACATATCTTACCACTTAATAAAGCAAATTTCCGCATGCACATTCGGGTGGTGCTTTTTGTCGTAGGTTGGTTACTTCAAGGCCATCAACTGGTCAGTCGATAGAGCTGTTAGGGACTATGACCTGCCGTTTGGTGTTCGACTTTATCGGGTTTTACTTACCTTCTCCAATTTGGTATATTACCACTAGTAGGCTGAGCACGGAATGTTGAAATCGTTTTTCCGTTCAGTATTCTTCATATGTCACTGACAAATGATTTGTTTATCAGACAACTTTGTCATTCTATTTGACGAGCAAACGACGACATCTAGTGCTGATTATCCTAAAAGTCTTTCAAGTGGTTAGGACAGACGCGCATAATTGGACATGTTATTATGTGTGCGGCATATGCTTCGGATGGTGCGAATGTAATGTACGCATATCGACATGGCGATTCTCATCGGGCTCTGGAAAATCGAACGATTCGGATTAGTGTTGCATAACAACACTATAGAAATGGAATGTCGACTCAAATAGTATTTCATCACAGGATCGTCTTGAAAAACACCGGCACCATAATAAAACTGCTCCTTAAGGTGAGTAGCATTCCGGTTAAAGTACATGTGTTGGTAACGACTGCTTTTAAGTTCATGCTGAGACAGAGGTCGTCGGAAGTGATTTTTCGAAAAAGAGAACGCGCAGTCAACCAAGACAAATAAATGAGATAAAATGAGTTCCACTACTCTCAACAATGGTAAGTTTGGTAGAAAGTGGAATGTGTCGAATACAATGCATCTGATCAAACAATAGTAAACAGACAAACTCAAAAGCCTGAAGAAGCGTTGCGACAAGAAGGCAGCACCTGAACATCCATCATTTCAGTCAACATCGTTTGTTGTTTTGATTTTTCGAGAACAGCACATATGAAAGTCTGAGATACATTTTATTTCAGCAGCAGTTCTAAGTATGCACCTTTATTTTGCTTGTATAAAACGTTAGCGCTGGCCTTAGTAGAGTATCTACAATATGAGGGACTGCACACTCCCATAGCGCTCTGTTTTGGCTCATCCGAAGTCTTCGGTTTAGCACGACAGACTCTGTATCTCAAGTGGCTTCGAGTTTAAAAAAATCCAACAATATGAGATCTGTTGATATTACTGGTGAGTCAGCCGCCCTCTCCTTCTTTATCCAAGGTTAACAGAAGCAGTAGCCTGTGTTGTGCATTGTAACTGGATGACGCGAAACATTGCCATCTTGCTGGAATCGAACAGACTTATAAATTCCGAGCTGATCAAAAGCCCGAATTGTATTTCGTGTTATTCTTTTGAGGACTATAAACGACTCTTCTAATGACTTAGTCTGCCGATAACTTTTTAATAGTCGCGCAATTCGTGGGGTCTCATAAACTTCCTTGGTCTACAAAAACGTTATAGTCACAGTCCTTACCGCAGGACAGGGAACTGACTGCTCACTTGAATGCCGAACATTGAATTTCCGTTGTTTAATGTAGCAGTACAGCATATCTTATTTAACTACATTTTTTCCCATGTTAGAAATAACATAGGCACAGTTTGTCCTGGGATTTTACCCAGGCATTTTCGGTCCTAAAATCTCACATTCAGATTACCTGGTTCATTCCAATAAGTTGTTAACTTAAGCGGTGTATAGTCCAAACCTGAAACTGCCGACATCTACGGAACTAGTGCCGTTAAAATTGTGTCGATTGACGTTTTGTGTCCAGAAAGTAACGGATCAACGCGAGTTACTTCATTGGAACAGCCAGTATTCCCCCTGTCACTTTTTTTTTTAATAAGAACGCTCGGTTTTCAAATAAAATCGCCGTTTTGTTGATACGTGCTTACAACATACAGCTGACTGTTTTGTGTGTGGACGGGATGTGAAGACAGTTCTGGCAGTCATTGTGTGTTGGTGACTGTGTCTTATTTTATCGGCTTCTACGTATGTTACTTGAACCGAACTCGGCTCGTTACCGATCATAAGCTGCGTGTAACTGTCGATGATGTGTTCACATTCGAGTCCACCTTGCAGACAGCACTCATTTTGAAGCCATTATAGTCTTTTCAATATTCCGACTCGTTTCTCTGTTAGATTGGACATTCGATAGCATTATGTGGATTGATTATGGCAGTAACATTTCGGAGGAGTTTTAGAACTACATCAGTCGAACAAGTGATAAGATTTGCTGAGAAGTAACGCTGGAGTCAAGAAGCGAGTTTTTTGGACAATAGTCCCAATCAATAAGCATGGGAACAACGCGAATTGACTCATAAAGTCAACGCAACCATGTAATGACGATTCTTTTATTTTGGGCACATTACAGGTAGAGTTAAAAATTATAATTGTCTTTGGCATTCTGTATGGGCGATTGATTTCCGTTGACCACAGTACGCTGATCGTACTCCAGGTGGTCACTTAAATTCGTATCATTATTCATTCTTTGTACGTTTGTGTGCTTTTTCACTTCTTACTGGATAGTTGTGGCTAATGAACATTATACACTGTATGAGCTCTTTGATCTGTCTTTAATTTCGCAAGGTTTGGATCTTTGTGCGCCATTTTAATAGAATGTTGTGCATCCCAAGTTCTTATGCCTATATGGTCTGTCTGCAGCTGTTTAGCTCTCATAACTGTTTGGCTACTGGAATTTGTTTGACTTGAGAGTCGGAGACCGTAGTCCACATTTTTAACTGTCTTCCCGTTAGTTACTTTTGACGTCGGCGTTAGGCTGGCTTGTCAAGCCATTCTGCGTCCGGTTCACAATGTGACTATTCCAGTGACTTCCACTGTTTAATCGACGGTCTCTAGAGTCAAACTTTGATTACTTGCTAGATTACGCGATGACGGCTGGTGGTCCATTGCTTGTTCTTAACTTGGTGGTTGATGTAAGTAAATCCTGAACGAACACCGATGGGGTTCGCAAACATAGTCGGTTATAGCGAAACTTTGAAAAACCGAACATCCCACGAATCATATAGACGGGGTAAACGATGTTAAAACAACTGCTTCTATTGAGATCAGATAAATCGATAGCTCACTTCTACAGAACATAAGTGTGTATGGATAAAACCTCATTGCTTATGATGAAGTTATGCGTTGCTACCAATGGCACTGACGATATCGATATATAATTACCTCTGGGTATGGCCTCGTGGGTAGTACTCACTCAAACAGTGTTTTAGTTCTTTAGATTGGTTTTGATCTGAAGAATTTGCCTGTGGATCACTGATATACATTGTTTTAGTTGTACTGTTAAGGTTGCATCGAGAAAATTGTGGTGAAGATCATGTACACACGCATTTTATTACATCAGCAGTATGGAACACAGTTTGACTCAAATGGCTAGGGATCATGTTTGCCGTTCTTCTAGTTCTAAAAGTCAAGAATAGATGGGAACATGATTATTCTGGTGGAAGTGTACATTCTTTTGTTTTGATGTCGACATTAGTAAGATGCCCCATAATTTTTCGTTAATTGTGGAAACTGTGATACGAAATAGATCGTTGCCTTTTATTTCATCTATCACTGTAGTTTGGATTTTGAATGGTTTGCGCATTTACTGTTTAAAACCAATACACCAGTATCTTAATCGGTAAAGTACAGTACGACTGTACAATGTCGTAGAGACACTTCTCAAATTGGCGATTTGAGCATATAAGGAGCGATAATAAAAAGTTGGACAGAATGGGGTGGATGTCCTGAATATTCGAACTCATGGTGCCAAACTGTTTCTACGTAACATTCAGTGTGGCTTTTTGTTAAGCAGACATGACTACATTGAATCCAACTATCACATTCACTTTCGAACAGAAGTGTCCCATTATAATGAATCATGTTAAACTGTATGTTTTTTTGTTGTGACCATTCTGATTTGAATGGTAGAGTAAGGCATGTTAAATAAGGTGAACTGTGACGTTGCGTTTATAAAATCGAATGAAAAAATTTATTACACGTGGTAAGCAGTAAGAAAGATATATCGAAATCGTATGGGAAGGGATTGTTCAGATGACACGTTAAAACAGGCATGCAGATGTGCCGGAATCAAAATCGGCAATGATGATATTTTCTAGGATATATTCTTAGACACATTTAGCTATACGTGCTTAGCGTAGAGTAAACAGTAGCTGAAATCGGCTTGTCGCCTTTATCTTGTGGATCTTTTCAAAACTGATATTATACACTTGATTCAGTCCCGTACATCTGTATTACCTGCATCTTCAGATGACTATAAACTTTGCCTTGATATATGAGGTATGTAAACAGCAATGATGGAATTCAACTTACGAGCACATAGCACAACCATGTTGCCTTTGTTTACACCCACAGAACCGGAGTAGCCGTTCCATGCTATTCGCTTTCAAACTGTCGCTTCATCCTTTCAATTTATCTGGTTGTCTAATTACTGGTTTCTAGACCTCCAAACAAGGAGATAATTTGGCTGATCTACTGTTCTCTACTTTTCTCGTATGACTTAAAAAATCGGCCCTCCATTTCTCGAGCAGCTTAAATCGTGAAGCTAACCGATAAATCCTGCGTGTATCTAATGGTAACCGGCTGACTGTGGGCTTGCTGTCTTCAATTAAACAAACAGTTGTAGCGTTGGCTGACAGCCACGTGCATTTCCTATCCAACTCAGAGCAGTGCTGCACAAAATACCGTCTGCCTTGCAGAAGTGTTCGCCATAGGCAAGTACCGCCATTGAGATTGTCAGTCAGTCGCAACGGATAAAGGACCTGTCCAAAAAGAGATGGATTTTATGGGCCGCGGCCAACAATGATTGACGTCGTTGTGGTCAACATCGATTGCGCTCATACTGAAATAAAATTATTGTACTCTTACGCAAAACGAACTATCTCAGTCCAAAAACGTAACCAGTTTTTGAGTAGCAGAATAAATAAAACCTCTGAGCAGTTAAAAGTCAGTAAATCTATTTCTCACTCAAAGGTCACTGGCCACGGCAACATCCACAGAATTGATGTGACAGATGAGCCTCCAATGCATCACGCAAAATATTGGCAAGAATTGAAGAAAGTGGCTCATATCCTCCTATGACCTCAGGTATCTCTACTCTCTGGTACTCTTCAGTAATACCTGGACTATCATTCTGGTGCTGGCTCACAAGTTATGGATATAGGTTACCGGCATGCGTAGGGGCAAAAAAACTCACCTTGTTCGAATGAACTTCTCAGCATTTTGTTGCTGGTCGTCAGAGAAAGCCACGTCCAAGAGGCCTCATCTTTCGAACGTCATGCGATCGTCCTGAATACTTACTGGTTTTCTGGTTAAAACAAATGTCTGAAATGCCTGAATTTAGGAATGTAAGTGAGAGTGAAATAACTAAAGGAAATCAGTATTCTTGATCGTTGCACTGATTTACTCACAGGAAGATCTTGGCCGCACCTCAGACATGATGCGTACAAATATATTTTATGTGAACTCGTAGCAGGTAGTGGTAAATAATCGCCTTTGAATAAACGTGGTTTGGTTTAATTCATGGTAAACAAATATCGATGTAGTTTGAAAACCACACAACAGTGATTACAATTTTCACGTTCACGTGGACGTTTCAGTTGGCGTCCGTCAGAAAATGGTGTTCAACTGAGTACACGATGGAAGCAATGTTTCTTATATCTGTTAATCTTTCCATGAAAGGTAGTTGACATAAATGTTCCTGTCTTACTGACAGTTTGACGGTTTGCTGTGCATAGTACACTGCTGCAAACAATCGCATCGCACTATATGTGCTGTCAACGAAAGATAGAATGTTCGTTCATGACGGCTACTGCTGATGTGTTATCAGGCCCGATTAACACATTGTCTTTACTCGTTTCTATCTCCTTCAACGACATCTAGTTAGAATCGTTGAGTTAGCTTTGATGGATGATTTCAAACAAAGATGTTTCGCTGTATAAGCTATACGTGGACGATAATGTGATCATCAGTTGCAATACAAATAGTTGCAAAATTAATATTCAAATTAACTGCTGTGTGCAGGTATTTCATTTAACGAAAGAAACGGTGCCTTGTTTGCATGATCAGTCTACGGGACGCCAATATTTACTGTCCAGTGAGCGTGCATTTGCAGATCTAGCCACCCAATAAAAAAGAAACCTGATGTGCACTTTATATTTCCACAACACGAATCATGTATACTAATCAGAAGCTTTATTCGGAAAGAAATAGGCTGTCCACTGCTGTTTACTAAAAAAATTTTGGAGCATATGTGGCTATTAATTGTTCTGAAAATGTGCTTGAAGAGAGTGTTTTTAAGTGGTAACAAATGTGGTCTGTGTTTATCAAACAAGAAAGTCAAAAATTGAAGGCAATCATTTTGTGCTGTCGTAACTAAGCCAAACCTTCAGACACTGTGGCGAACAACACAACTACCCGTATCATCGACCATGAAGGGCCAGGTTACTCGTGTCAAATCGATAAAGTACACAATATTTCAACCAGCTGCAATGGACTCGATATAGGGGGGACTAGCCAATAATTAAGTACTCGGCTCAGTGAACACATTTCAAGTTGGGTATAAATGCAAGCGCTCAATGTGATTGCTCCAGCATGTTGAACTCCATCCACTACAATCCTTGAACGCCTAATCAAGAATGGTCAGTAGATGAATGCTGATATCACATTTCGTATTGGGTTTCATATCAGAAAGAGATATCCCGTCAACTGTTGTCACATCAGCTTGTCTTTGTGTCCAGAGGCATTTGTGCTGCATTCTGCAGCTATTATGTCAGCTCAGTATGATTCGTTAGTAAAGACAGCACAAAGTGTCTGTCCATCTGTACATAATTATCATGACCTAATCAGTCTCCTGCTTTGTTTGGATTTATTTTACAACCTGCGTATCTATACGTACGTGTTCGGACTGTGAGAAATGCTGACTTGGGGACCACATATTTTATGTCTTTTGATCAGTCTATCGAAATAAGTAGCCGGTCTTAATTTCAGTGTAAGTAAACAACCGACATCAGGCAAACATTCTATGTCCAGTCAACATCAGTGGTCTGTAGAGGAACTGTTGATAAGTAGGATGTCTCTATTGATTTGTTGAAAACTAAGGCAACTCGAGTGTGGTGCTTCATTTCTACAGTGATCCGCCAAGTAATCTGTGGAAAGGCCATAGTTGCGATCATGTGTAAGTGATGTTACATGTGCATACAGTCAGTTCCACTGTAAAAATTGGGTTTGTAATTGAATTCAGTAAGTTTTCTCTTTTCTGTGGCTGTATTTGGTAACTTTATTTTGTAAACAAGGTCAGTGGACCAGTCAATATTCTAGGGGAAATTTTCGATTAAATTTTACTTTCAATGATTGTTTTAGCACACGGGGATATTTTGACCGAATTGACATTTTGTAAATTTCATTTTACCGGAAAATCTTTTATTTCTGAAGGAATGGAATTCGATTAGCAGACTTTTGAGTGTTATGTAGTAAACAGGACAAGATTTGAACAGTTTTTACTTCAAGAACCTATTGAATGTTATTCGATCAATTGAGAAGCAGTCTCTTGGGAGTCTGGTCGAAATTAAACAACAACATTTGGCAGAGGTCTCAGACATGAATATCTTCTGTTCAGTGAAGACTACTAGTTGCTTGAATTAGTCTTGTATCGTTTTAGTGCAACTGATTGGAATGAAAAAATTCTGTTTGCAGTAGAGCTTGCCACTTATGTTTATCTTCGCTTCAGCTGAACTTTGAACTTCAAACCGTGTTCTCAGGATGCAATGGCTTGGTGTCACTATTAAAAAGAACTGGTGATATCTAGAATGAACAAACCTTAAGCACTATGCTGCTTTCCGGAATGGATCAGTTTAGAAAGTCCATCTAAGGGGAAAGAAACTGGAAAAATTTTGGGTGATACACAGTTTATTAAAACATCCCTCAGTACTTACTAGTTACTGGAGAATAGTAGTGGACTTTGGTTTTTATACGAATTGAGCATCACTCACAAATGATCGCAACTTTTGCATTCTCAGAGAATTCTCACCTATCCTCTTTCTGGAAGAAACAGTATATTCGGGTTTCGCTGTCGTTAGAACTCGTCAGTAGTGCATGTCATTGCCACGGTAAGGAGTTAA
Source organism: Paragonimus heterotremus (assembly GCA_013368495.1). NCBI lineage: Eukaryota > Metazoa > Platyhelminthes > Trematoda > Plagiorchiida > Troglotrematidae > Paragonimus > Paragonimus heterotremus. Next base: position 64,675 of record LUCH01000724.1, on the reverse strand, counting down.
ACTTTTGATAAGCTTTCTTGAAGTAAAAACATTCACCAGTGTGCCAATGACCTCATATTACACATGAATAAACTATCACATGCAAACCTGGAACGTCCTGTCAGTCAGACAACGCGCTGTCTTGAATGTGAAGCACGTCAAGTATGTGTGCTGATTTCCATTGTTTTAACGACATACTGGATCTAGCATATTCGTCTTCATCGACTTTTATTATTAGACTGTTTGATATATTCTTTTGAGGAGGCTTATCGATTTTGGCGGTAGATTTTGGTAGATGGACTTTAGAGCCGGGCTGTGCTCATCATCTTCCGTGGATTGCTTGTGAACCAGTGGTGCCATACGATTTTGGAAGAATTTCTTCTACTTCCGGTATCACAGATTATACTTACCAACTTGCCAACCGTCAGACATGTACCAACTTTGAGGCTTCGGCTTGCCTTGTGGCTTTAAGCTTCCCGTTATGAAATAGAAAATGCAATGAAGCTGTTTCTTGATATAGAGATCATAGAGAACATTTTGATGTGAAAAACCCGTCCTTCATTCTGTCGATATATATCACTTACCTACATTTGGTACTTTTATTTGCAGCTTACTTTATCCATAAGTCCTTAACTGTGTGCTTACTGCCCAACTCTTTTCCATGTACGTTGCTAATCTCAACATACCCCAGTTTGCATCTATTTTCGATTGTCTATTTACGTTTCACGTCAGCCATATGGTAGTTTAAACAAAAATATTTCTGATAGAATGTGCAACTGATGTGGTTACCGAAGCTGGTGTCTTTTATCGACCTACATAGGGCTTTGTCGGTATTGATCAGGTGGTCTAAAACACACTGCTTTGCCTTCACTGTGTTAACGTAAAATAAGCTTTTACTCTCCGAAAAAAGCTGCCACCACCAAGGTAAGAAACAACGTAAGTGCTACCTAAAGAATATGGCTACTTTAGCGACTGTGTTTGTCAAGTTTAACTGTATCAGAACGACCAAGTTTATAACCTTCACTTTCAGCTAACCTGTTGCATTTTAAGTTTGTCTATCTCCTAATCGACGTTTGTAGAATTCAGCAGTTACACTAATTATTCGGGAATTTGGAACCATAAATGAAATAACAATCAGCCACCACAAGGTGTTTTGCATCTATAGGCAAGTTTGCTTTTAGTTCGTCGGAAGCCTGAACAGGGATCTCGTTAGGCCTTGCGTCATCGTGTTTTGGATATGCAGGAAGTTGGAGATTAGAGTGGTTTTACCTAAACGACGAGGGAGTGGACAATCACTGTGACTTTTTTTAATGGTTTGCCAACTGTTTAGCAATTACCTGCAACGTTTGATCATTCACCACTTAGCTGTAAAACACATTCGTGACAATATACTGTGATATCTATGAACATTCTTTTTAATCTTCAAGACATCAGAAAGAACATGCATAGTGGGAGTGCGTACAAAGCAGTGGTTATTATCTTATCCACTCGATACGTTTAGGTAATCCATTTCAGAGTTCCCTGCGCGTGGTCACTGTAAGGAGCTGAATGGCATTGTAACTATCAACGGTCGTCTGGCTTCTCTAAGGATCCTGGCAGCAACCGTCTTTTCTTGCCTGTCTGTTTTATACGCAGGATTCTATGTACGTTTCTTATAGGAGACCTGATACGAAGTCGGTGACACTTTATTCAGCAGTGTAACTACCTGCACGCAGCGATTGCTTGCTCTTATCTTAACAACGCATTTATTATTGCATTCTTCAAGGTCCTTTAGCCTGGACCTTTTCAACCGTTGTTTAACGCATTCGGAGGTTCTGTGCACTTTTTGCTTGGCGTGTTTTGAGTGCCGCCAAGTGGACTGTAGTCCGCTTCATGCCTTTTTTCGTTCTTCTCTTGTTTGCTTCCGTTGATCACAGATTAGCCCACAGCCAGCTGCTTATCGCATTTTCAATCAATACTGGAAACGAATGGTCTGTTTCCGAGCCCCACTGCAGTTTTTAGTTCGATGCCTGTAGAGACTACAGTCTGATTACTGCTCGGGAAAGGCGTATTAAATTGTTAGTGTATAAGGGTTAAACGTATACACATTTATTGACTGCAGTATAAACGATATTGGTAAGGTTTTATCTACGACAAAAAATAAACTTGTTACCAGATTCAAGGCTGTAAAATATTCACCAAAAAGTGACCTTATTGTGTGGTCCAATAATGTAAGCAAAATCTGAAGAATCACATTCTGATGGACAAATAATGTTTAGTTCACCAAAGAACAATATATCTCTAGGTTTTACGACAGTACACCGGAACCTTGATTGGTAATATCGTTCGTCAATAATTCATTCTTCATTCTCAAACATTCTTAAATCACAGGAAAATTTTTGTGTGTTAGCCAGCTCACATCATTTTGCACCTATGTGACATCCGTCCAATTCAGACTTCAAGTTACAAATCTTTAAATGTCATATTCTTTCCTATAGTTCCAGAGATCTGCAATCTAACACGGTCAGGTCACATATAACATTACTGCTTTGTAATTTGAAGAGGTAAATAAGTAAAGTGCTACTCAGTCACCACTTGAATGGCAGAGGTCCGTGATTGCATTGAATTCGTCATGCAAAGTGAACTTCTTCTTAATTCCAAAGTGAATTACAGAAGTCCAAATCTTAATACTTGTCTTCAAACTTAAACTCCACGATCGGTCTAATCCCCGTTTGGACCCTAAAGGTAAAGATGGTCTGTATGGGGAATCAAACCCACAACCCTTCGCTTTACGAATCAATACCTGTATCCACCCGACCACTAGTTCTATGAACATCCAATGTGTTTGAACTGTCGTATTTGTGTTTCACGTTCTCCATCTCCAATTACTAAACCCTTCTAAGATCCACCTAAAATGTTCAAAACATCGCTATCGGTTAAACATCTATGGTCCCAATGGCATTTGCTGAATTGTAATTGTCAAAACCACCTTACAACTTTTTATTTGGAAATACACAAAGGGAAGAACACTGTCGTCTAAGTTTTATACGGTTACTAAGTGTTCAACTAATCGTTCAAAAATTCCTTTGGTCACTTCGCCAACTCATTCAGTTATTCCACCTGACTGACTTTCATTGAAGAGCCTGATAAACCTATACACATTATCAAAGGCATACATGGCCAAATACTCGCGTGTTTTCTAACGACTCTTAATTAAAGTGGTTAACTTTTATTAGAGGTTCCGAGTGGACAATCATCTAAAACGAATAAATCGCCTTGCTTATGATTCTATAATAATAATTTTGTGAGCGTTTTAAATCGACAAAATTTAACACGGATGTAATGTGGTTGGTCCTAACAACAGTTATCTATGGCCTCCAAGATGTGGAAAATGTGAAGCTACCAACAAATTGTTGTTGTGAGTTTGCTAAGCAACTGATTGTGTACAAAGTTCACAATAATAATTAATTATTATATTCACACCAGGTTTTGTTCCATTTAATTTGAATGTGTACATTCACTCCAAATCAATGACATAAAACTCTAATTTTGGCGTGTGTGGTTTCACCATAGATAGAGTTTTGTCACAGATTCATTCACTTACTGTCCACCCTATTAGGGAGACAGCTTATTAAGTTCACTTGTACCGAACATTATCACATTGATTCGACGTCGGATCGATAGAACCAGTTAAGTTCATGCGATCGAATCAATTTTCCTACTGAAAATCGTTAACTGCACTGACTAAATTTCGACGGTAGAATTCCTCCCAACAGTCGTTGTACATAACGATACCTGCCGAAACTAATCGTAGCACACGTTGGTCGTATGATAAGCTGCTTTGCCTATTTGATTAGGAAACTCGATTGTTTGTTCCAGAATGTTATCATCATAAACCCACAAATATAAGTACAACAAACAACGGGGTAACCAGGCTTACAATGATGACACTTGTGAAGTTACGAATGTCGATTCGCTCTTCACACAGAAAAAAACGCACTCAGATTTTCATTAGTTAAAATCAAATCGTACATTTCCTGCATATCCGAGTGAGGCAATTTGTCCACTTGTCCATTTGCTAGAACTACATTAACAGTATGAGTAGGCCACTCACGGACCAACCTATTATGAATCTAATGCGCAAAACAACACCCGAGTTTTTATCCAAGTAGCAATGATATGCACAAAGCATTCATCATTCAGCAAACAATTGATATATCATAGTGTGTGGATTTATAGTTGCTCTGTTGACTATTGCCACACTCATTGCACATCTTTGATGCACATCAGTGAATTTGGTATAGATTGTTTTGGTGACCTGCGAAAATGAACACCATAACCTAAACTATGCATAACCGCAAACTAATAAGAAATTGCAGGCTTGTTGCTTTCAGTACAGAAACAAAGATGAAAAATAACAAACAATGGAATTTCGTGTAACATGTACGGGGAAGGAAGTGTTTAGAGAAATGTAATGAAGTTTGCACTTCGGACTTCAAGAAGGTTTCAAGCAGAGAAATAACTGGAAATAGTGACAATTATGTCTTCACTTGTTTATTGGTACCATAGTAGAGTGCTGTTTTGTTCAATCCCAATTTAGATGTAATATGCTAGGCTGTAACCAACATATGCACCTAAAAGTCTACATAACCTTGATTTTACTCTCTCTCTCACCCCAAACTATTAAAGTTACACAGCCACTGTTTGTACCGAGTACATTAATCTACCGTTCAATTTGTACAATAGAAATACCAACCGATATGACATCATTTGGTGTCAGTACGGGGTTTGCTGTTGGTGAAATTATAGTAGATGAGAGAGTTGGCCCATGCTTTCTACTAGAACAGTTTACTGCATTTCTCATTTTGATAAGACCATACGCTTTGGTGACCATGGTAAAACAGAGTGACACTTCGATCGATGCCCAGAATGAATGTTTTATTTGTATGCCATGGGTGTTTGATTACCTTTATTTGTTGCTAGACTTTGATCTGTACTGAAACGTTGTTGTGTTATACATTGTCTATTTAATACTTTGAACATGATCTTGCTTTGGTGAATTCTTGGTCTTTCCGGGTATACAGAGAAAATGGATGCTAGAAGCATAAGTTGTTCATATTCACTGGACTGTGACTACATCTATTGAGTGTACAGTGAGTTGGTATCGTTATAGAACTGTTTCTTGCAATTTTCTGTCCAAGATTTCGCTTTGCCTGAATGCAAATGATCCCGCTTTTTTCCTGTTGATGACGATTATTCAGAGGCTTTCCCTGGTACGTTTTACATCTTCACTACCGGTGTTGCACGCTGTCCAGCATCCAGTTTTGAGTACTGAGACCTTTCGCATTTCGATAACTCCGTGTTCTGACTTACCAGCAAAGAACACATCCATAACACGTCATGAAAATTTATAGTGCACACAATTTGTGCTCAAATCTGATCTATGAAAACGAGAAATCGTCAGACTATAGCAAACGTCACAGTACTTATTTCTCATGTGATGGCTGTTTGTTTGATTTCACGCTAAATTCACGGTGTAAATTTCAGACGCATTTACATCAGTAACGTTGTGTTTCGGTGTACGCGTAATTACAGGTAGAATGTTGTGATGAAAATGACCGTTTGCAAGGAACGTGATGGGAGGCACCAGTGCCAAATATCATTCCCGTTGACTAACCCATACTCATAGATTAGTAGATTCTACTACATAGCTTATGTGGTACTTCGAAATATACTGGTAATACATTAGGCGGATACAGCCTAGGCTTCTGCCTGGATATTTATCATGTAATAGCGTGTGTTATTCACATGTCAAGGTGTTTTCAGTAAGAAGAATCACAGTCATGAAGCTTGTTGGTTAGAATGTTTGCGTTACTAGTGTTGTGAGCCAAAAACACGGATGGCGCAAGGATTATTTATGCGGGGAAACAACACATGTGTTATGCGTTCAAACATGACATCAAACAAAAACACTTATCTGCGTATGGTATTGGGCCCAGACCGTCACGGTTGCCACAGACGTCAATGCTCAGTTCCTTTACGTTTCTTCCCGTACCGAGAACCATTTCATGCGATGCTACACTCCGATGTTTCTTCTTGTATTTTTCCTGCGGCTACTTCAATGTTAAAATCTATTCTTTGGCGCCCACTAGTGAATAGCAGTGTTGCGGGTAATATCGTAAGATCGCTCCTCCTCACTACATTAGTTCAATTTCTGACTGGTTCTCACAACGGCAAAGATCAACGAAAGTAAGTGTAAGTACGACCTCACAGAAACATTAACAACCTGCTCTTTCTGGCAAAACACTGATTCACTTTAAACTGGGGGCAGAAATTTTAATCTTGTTTACAGTTACTTGTGTATCGAGTTGTTGGTTGTGATACTGTAAACTACATTGAACAAACTACCTTTACTGAGAAATCAAGTAACCTCATCCTAATTGTGGGTCCAGCAAGTTTTGTACATTAACATTTATTTCACATAAACCGCGGAATCACAATTCCTGTTCAGCTTAGCAGAATATATATGAAAATATTTAATCCTATTCAGCGGACTTTCAGTTTGGCATAGTACTTCGGAAGATAATGGTCTGTTAAACAGAAGTTAATTACTGCAACTCTGATAGCACGTAATTCACACGGTTTCCGTAGAAACAACTAATTGGGAAGTTCTCCGGTCATTATAATGTTGACAAAATTCCAGCTGGATAGGTTTCCAGGTAGAAATGGTTTTATTCAAGAACATTGTTACTATTGGGATGAAAATACAGCCCACAGTAAGTGACTCAACTTATGTAGACAGGCAGCATAAATTACCGGTTTAACCGACAAATGAAAATCAAAGTAATGAAATCACTTGACATAATGTCACTTAGTTGTAATCAACGTAACCCACATAGTACCAGTCAATCTCGCCATAACTTCACGAGTTTTACACAAAAGCAAAATTTATCTATTTCGATAACCTGATACTTGCGCTAAACAGGCGACAAGTTGGACGTCAGCTGTGTCTTAAGTGACCTGTTCCGTGCCATAAAGTGAAGTATTGCGTATAGTAAACCAAGCGTATTAGCTGGTTCTTGTGTTTTGATAAACGGATCCTATTGATGAAGCGCTGACTCAGAATATTAAGATAATATGAAATCAGTAACAAATACACATCGATATGTATATGGTCGTTATCGTCCAATATTTATCAGTTTGCTTGTCCCATGGTAATGCGGCCATTTGTAAATGCGTTGTCATTGCGTATGAAGCATTCAAACGAAGCACTCCACACATTTATCATGTCAGGCCATGACATGTTTAGTTATTGTCTGAACACGAAAAGATGCATTGGAACTGCCTATTTCTGTACATGATAACGCAAACTATCATATGTACAACTAACCGCAAACTAGATAACGAAAAGTTGAAAATCAAAATTGCTTCACTGATTGCAAAGTAAATAAGAGAATTGCTTATTTTTAAAAATTCACGTTTACATCATGATTAGTTCCAAAATACGTTTATTAGTGTATCACTCAACCGGAGTAGACTTATGTGGATTTCTCAGTCATTGCTGGAAACATCCCAGCAGAAAGTGTTTATTGCTAAAGTTTGAATTAGTCGATCGGAAGTGAATGAATGTTTCATTTTGGATCGGAATGTGCAGTGTCTGTTGCTGCCAACTGAGCCCAGGTTCAGCCAGAAGAAAAAAAAGAAATCCAGTTTAACAAGGACTGAATATCTGGTACACAGCAAAATCGACGCAAGCTTGCATTCACAAATTATATACAATCAAATTCACTGAATGGTAGTCACTTATTATATTAACCGTGGCTCTCAGAACCCAATGAGTGTGACGAAGTACAAGTGGTGTTAGTGAAAAACATTAAAGTTAAATTCACTTTCCATCTTGATTGGTTGAAGATTCCTGACCTTCGAAGGCAGAGGTTTCCTGTGGAAAACGTTGACATCCTCACAAATCCACTAATATCTCTGCAATGTATTTTTTGTCCAAAAGATATACGGATAGCATTTGTCCACATTATGTTGTTAACTAATGACGTACGACGTAAAATGATACCGTTTACGCACATTTTCAGCTTTTTGTTAAACTCATTCAGACACAGCTAACCTTCAAGTGAGGGTGATGAGCATAAGTTGATTAATCGGCACTGACAGAAAAGCAAACAGACCAGTTGCGGCAAGAATTGCGATTAGACGCTTTGAACTAAAGAGCAATAAAATAACAAACTAGACAATCATTATCCAATTATGTAATTACAATGAAGCGTTGGACAAAAAATGCTGACGTGTTTTAAATCTATATCGCAGCAGACTTGTATTCACAACCAAAATTGGTTCAAAATAGCTTGTTTGATCATTAACCAGACGAAGAAACTTACACGCACGAGTGTGACGACTGGTATCACGGGTTGTTATTTTTCACAAAGGTGAATAACTGGTTAAAAATGATGTTAGTTCTAGAAAGCCAGCAATCATGTAGCTGTGGGCGCAGCATTGGCTACGACAATGTAGGAACTAGCGACATCTGACTGTACTGACTGGGAAAGAGGCTGTTAAAACATGAAAGACATTTGATAGGGAAAGTGGCTAAATTTTCCTTTGTTAATTGAACATTAGCGTTAGGGTCACTTGAATGTACAGGTCTAATGTACTGTCCATCATGTCGCTTGTTTATTCTGCATAATCCAGAGTTAATGGAACCACAGGTGAGAGTGTGGTGAAATGTAAACTGGGATCATGACGAATTTGAGTTTTTTCATCCCCTCCGCGTTAGTAGTGCAAATATGAAAATGAAACCAAACCTTTCGACCCTGTTGATGTCCATTTTCCATGGCGCATCTCGCGGCTTAATTTTACTGGAAGATAGGAGTGAAAGACCTTGGTCGGTAGTGTTACGTAGTCAGCATATTACTGGCGATGTCTTCTTCAGACGTTATAAAATCAAACCTCCCCACTGCACCTGCATCATCCAGACAAATTTAAGAACGCCTTTTAGCCACGCATCAACGTGTTGTGTTGGGGTTTTCTTAGTAGGCCTGCAGCCTAGACTTTAAACGAGCTATGCATATGTTTAATAGCATTAATTAACATGTAAGGTTAGCTGTTCTTGAAATGACATGAAAGAGTATTTTCTAGTAAATGCAACTTATAAATGTACACGATCTCTTACTGAGTGACCGACCATCAACACGTACAACTGACTTAGCTTGGAAGCTGTTCAACCTAGAGCCGCTTTTCTTCAAGTGGTATTTCATAAGGTTGTTAGAGGAAATATGTCTTAAGTTTTCGTGCAAGGAGAATATGAAAACTGTCAATTCAAGACTAGTTCTCAGTTGATTTCACCGGAATGACATATCAGTGATATGAATCATCGTATGGCGTTTCGTTCGTGTTACTTTTCCATCCATTCAGCTGATAAACGTTAATCCGTTCGGTTTGTTTATTAAAAAACCTCACGTTTGGTAGTGTCTTGAGTCGCGTTGATTGCCAGCTAGTCGGAGGTATTCTATTCCAATGCTTATGGATTGAACAGGCCTACTTACTATTGAAACCGAGATGGAGAAAAACGCCGTCCAGCTGGGACAAAACAGAGCATAATGGTAAGGTACTGTGTGAGTCCGGCTAGCTTTTTGCCCAAGGACACTTAACCATAATCGCATTCCATCTGTTTCCTTAAAAAGCATTTAAGTTTGGCTTTTAAACTTGATTCGGTCAAAAGAAACCAATATTATGTCTGCTACGAAGGCAGAAACAACTGTTCGTTTTGTACATACAAAACAAGGTAGTGGTCTCCGACTAAAATTGTCTATGTGAACCGGACGCATGGCTCAGGATGCAAATATGACAAGAAAGTTGTCCGTTTGATCAGTCACGTGGTTTGTTATCATATGCTTCATTACAGGTGATAGGAGCCCTCCACTCCGTTTCTAAGATGGAACTCTTTTCTAATAAACACAAGTTGCTCCACATCCACACTTGCATTTATAACTCATGTCTCGTTTGGTCAGTTGAGGTATTACTTGTTTGGTCAGTGGTATGGGGATTTAAACAGTAGAGCAAACTGCCAACATCATCGCAACATTCAGCAATCGCGATCCGACACCAGCCTACTGTTTTGCCTGTAAAAATGAAAGTTTTTGACTTTGTTATTGATCTGATGGTATTAGGAGACGCATCTCCTGAGGTAGAAACGAAGGCAAATCTCGTAATATTGATTGGTCGATCCAGCCTCGAGTGAATTGATACGTTTTAACTCACTCAGCTAATAAATCTCACTCAGTCAATCAGATTGCAGCTGCACGATCGAACGCCTGTAAGTTATCTGAACTGTTTTCTCGCGTTCACTTTCTGATCCCCCCTATAACGTAATTTGTTTTAACGCTTTGACTGCCAGATATGATCGTCTCGATTGATTTGCTTTGCATCTTGTCGGCCATGTATGGTACTTACTTCGTCCTATAAATTTACAACCTCTGTGGCCTAATTCTGACTCGTCTCATCTTCCCAATAAACCTTGTTGCCGCCCCTATTCTTCTTCTCGGTTGTGGGGACAAACGTTTGGGCTCGTATTAAGGGACGATCCAATAGATCGCAAATGAATTGCAACCTTTGTACTTTTGCTTTTTTTTGGTAACCTATTTTGAATGTTCAGACTGCCTCCGGCAAACCTGTACAGAAAGTGACACCGAACTTTTAGCGTGTTTTCTATCTGGTTTTTCAAATTTACAGTGAGTTGGGATTGGTCCAAAACCGGTAATCTGGAAAGTTGCAGTTTCTTCTAATTTGCCTGTTCTGTTGAAAATACATCCGCTTACTAAGTTCTCTTCGAATTACTGCGACAAGTTGGCTGTCTAAACGAGACCAATTCGGAATATGGAATTATTTTATATGAAACTTGGAGAGACGCAGACTTGAACGAACGACTGAAGATATGTTACGGACGCGTTACCGCTGTTGCAAATGGTCGGTGTGCTTTTATCACATCGCCTACTTATTTGTCTTACCAGTCGTTGGTGATCTGGTTAAATTGGATCAATAGGTTTCTTCTTTCCGACTGGTTGATTGTCAGACTGGTCATACTTATGGTTAACATGACACATTCGTTTTGGTCACCTACTGAGTGACAGAAACCCAGTGTATGTCCTCAAGTCTCATGTTCTGATTCAGCACTGTTATTAGAGTTATAGCAGGTTACCAATGTGTCCGTTATGTACGATAACTAGTTCGTTCAAAGCAGTTACTCTGAACTTATGTGGAGACCTCATATGACAAGTGTATAGTGTCACTTTGTATCGAAAAGACGTCCAGTAAATCACAATCTTTATTGTCCAGCTCTCTAGTTACCATGCTGTGCGCACGATCGTGTTTATGAGTCAGAATTCCAGTCCACAACGCTCCCCGGTTTCCGCTCACACGCCATATGCACTTCTGCCGGGTTTATGTGTGATCGACGCCTTTTATCGGGGGATTTTCCACCTGCCATTCTTCATCCGTTGGTCCGATTTGGTTGAGCGATGGCTCGTCCTGTCGCTCGCGTTGTCCGCCATCTATCCACTGTGGGCTTTGACCGTACTCCACGACCCTGTCGAGATATTCCTATGAGTATTGGAATAATCGCGCCTCCGATTTGGTCGTCTACCCTATTTTGCTTGCCACGTCTCGCCAGTTGGTCCGATCCAGTCGACTGGTGACTCATCCGGTAGCCCATGCTGTATCTGATCCGCTCGTTGAAGGTTTGTGGACGTGTCTCCCCCCGCGTTGAGATGTTCCCCTGAGTGTTGGAATACTCTCACCTCCAGCCCGATAATCCACCACAATTTGTACAAAACTGACCGGAGTAAACGCAAGGGAGCAAACGGAATACTTAGTATTAGAATACATAGAACACAGGTTTTATTACCTTCACCTCGTTTACGCTTTCTGAATTTCCCCATATATGCTGGATCGGTAGCCCAATGAACAAGACTAAACTTCTACTGTAAATTGGATGTGATTCTACGATTGGCTGTACTTCCTAAGTCAATATAATAATTTCTCAGGCTGATTGTAATAAGCTTCCTAACGTTTGTCGATGGATGGCAGTTGGTCACAGCTTATATTTGGATGGCACCTTCATAAATCTGATGTATTTTTCTTGTCAATCGCTTTCGAACAAAATACCAAATGTAGGGTCAATTCTTGTTGTGGTGTATCACGAGTGTGTATCCTTGATTTGAACAAAGTTAAACTACCATTCACGTTTTTGTAGAGTGTGTATTGTCCGCCTTGTGAATTACCATCTAATAAAACATCTGATCTATACGTTCAGAGTTACAGGAAGATGTTCGATGACCTCGAGGGCAGACACAAGGATGGTCCGAATAACCTATTGATCAACTCGCAAATGATCTCCCCAGTCATCTGGCCCTTTCGATCATTTGTAAAACGCATATCAGCAACAAAATAGCGTTACAACAGCTAGATCAATAAAAAAATAACTTTAATAACTAACTTCAGCCAGGTCAGTGGTTAATCTCGACTAGGGAATTGTGCACTTGGTTCCATGTATTTTGTTTAAAAACACTTATGCTGTAACATAAAACCTACGATTTGGTCGCATTTTGGCATATGCTCTTAAAGTTAACGTTTTCATTCAGTTTCATATTTACAACACCCACTATAAACAAAAACAAACAAAAAAATGCCAGTTACATTTATAGTGAGTGTATCTATTGACTCACCTTAAGCATAACCCCAGGGTTTTCACTAATTAACGCAGTCCAGTTGTTGACTTCCTATAATCTGCTTCCAATCAGATTGCCAACAACAAAGTGTGGTATCTTGTTCTGCCGTTCACAAAAGGACTTTAACACAAGTCAAGCTTACTATCAGTGTAAATTGATTGATTTTCATTCTGGGTATGTTTCACATGTGGTCAGTGTCATTTGGAACAGATGTACCAGACTGATCAGGTGGTGTCAATGTCCCGGTGACATATCCAAGGTCACCAACTTTATTCATAAGGTAATGAATTTTCCAAATCTTGTTATGGTCTGAATGTAGGAACAGTATGATTTAGCCGCTCTCAAAATGTCTGTACGAAGGCTAAGAAGTAGCAAAGCTTGTGCAGTTTTGATCCAATAACAAGAAGGCTAACGTTTAAGGTTGTAGTTACGGTTCGTTTTCCAAGTTGGATGTTCTACTGGGAAGACAAATCCCAGGTGCTTTGTGCGTTTTCTTTTCATTTGCCTTAAGATCACTTTTAGAACCCACAGATTCCGTTGGCAAATTGTTTGACGGAAGTAGCTTGAACTGTCAAAACTGATATTATACCTATGAAACCATGCATTTAATAAAGTTGTTGAAGGTGTGATGATAAACAGATGAACGGGATGCAGGAAGTAAATTAGATACCCGAGACGGGTGAGTGTCACTTGAAATATGACTTCTTTTAACAATGGTACCTGTAATTGTGTGTATAGAGATGACCACTGTAGCCACGCATTTATTCTTGGGTCCCATTTGTCGCATTCAGCGGTAACCTACTATTCCTTAATACATTCTAATCGGGAAACCCAAGTTGTGCCCAAAATAGTCTATTACTAAATGTGTGTTATTAATCACTCGATCATGCTGGAAAGCTTGTTTGACACTCACAAGAACGACAGCTCGAATCTCATTCGAATAATAGAATTTGGTTTTACAAAATATTGCAACTCAACTCCAAGTACCTGAACAAAAAGTAATTCTTGGTGGCGATTATTGTTGCTTGTTTGATATATGCAATATTACTATCCTACCAAACTTGAGTATAACGTGGTGATGATAATCAACTTAACTATGTGGTTAAAAATATCGCATTCAAAACCTTCGTTATAGCAAAGCTTTACAATCCTGATGTGATAGCCACAAGGTAAGTGCTACCTTTTGAATAAGACTGATGGAGAAATTTCCCCGTGTGAAAATTGACACTAGTATTTTTCTGGAAACTTTGCCTTTGCATCTGTTAGAAGTTTTAGTGGAGAACAATTGCTATTTTGCATCCGGTTGTCCGGTCGAATGCCTGTTTCCTTCTGAGTGCACACGTTTACAATGACAGGGGAAGTCACGGTTGATCTAACACAGTCATGTGACAACAAATAGGTCAGAACAGTCCCACACTACCGGTTCTAAAAATCTAATTGTTTTTAGGAATTCTGACGTAAAACCTGTTTACTAACTTCCTGCATAAAAGGTGGTGAGACCAGAACGGTCAGCTGACCCCACTTGACTGTGTTTGCGTTCGCTATTTAGTGCTTCCCATTAGCCTCTAGTTCACGCTTGCTTTGCTGGTGTAATCAGTCGGGGATTCAGACTCTTAAGTTTTGGCAATTTACAGGAAACAGCTCGAAGTCTAAAGTTGCTAAAGCGGTCTAAATTGTCTATGATTAGTTCAATAACTGAAAGGGATGGATCATCCTCGACTTACTGCCGTTTACCATGTGAACTTCAACGAAACTAATCGTGTAATTTCTTTGGTTTGTCATATTTTTGTACCAAATTGGAATTGCCTGATCACGTGCAGTCTAATAGGATGAACAATTAACCAAGGTGTCAAAAATTTCAGCAAGGCTGTTCACCCAGGATGTGCGTTTAGTGAATGCTAATAGGATGTCTGACTGCACACACAAGAAGACTTGAGCACTACCACAGTTTGCGATTTTGGTGATCATAACTATGTTATTGTGTAGTTTATGGCTTTCGATCAGTTGCCCGTTTGACTTCAAGCGAATGCAAAACAACCTACGGGTTACATATACGCGTCTGTTATGGCAGGCTATTAGATCTACCTGTATTGCCTTTACTTGTCCAGCAGAAGACAAGCAATTTAGAAGTCAACTAACTGAACAGAAAGTATTTTTATAGGTCGTACAGTGTGACAACGATATCACAGTAATAGTTATTTCGTGTTGATCAAATGCACTGTAAGTTCACAAAGTGTTATGTTGATTAATCTTGGGCTTTTTCGTTCCAGTGGCCACGGGTCTGTATCGTTCGATCCACGGCGATCATAATACAAGGTATTAAGTTGTGGTAGTTCATTTCAAGCCCACAGGCCTGACCTTTATATTCGTAAGTACAATGGGAAACTGCCAGCTGGCGGATTTCATACATCACAGTTTCCCCAAAAATCCTAATGAAGTGATCGCAGTGACAAACAATTATTAGTACTCAAAGATAGCCATTTTTATTCGATAGTCTGTTTCTGGAAACTTTTCCATTCTGTGACCTACTTAGAAATTGAAATATGTAAAGCCATACTATACAGTTGATGTTCAGATAGAGTTTGTTACATCGACACAAAGGCCTGTTACGGGCATTGTTAGTATGCTATCAGCAGGGTAAAACAGACATACTGAAAACTATACATAAGAAGTCAAATCAACAACTTCTGTTATATATGATGGTGAATGGTCTAAAATAATACTAGTCATCTTTACTTGTAGAAATAGAAATGCTTAGAACCCTTTGTTTATCACGGCTATGTTGATAGCTATGGGACGATGAACGGTTGCCCTCTAGATTGTGGTTTAGAGTTAATCATGTAACCTTATCAGGCGCGCATACACACTTGCATACGTTTGACATAATAGTGCATCATATTCATATTTTATTTACATTTCTGTTACCCTTATCTTGAGAAGGGGACAGTTCACAGTCCCACTGCTGTAAACCTATGCCATACATTGCAATCACCGAAAACCGTATGTTGATACCGAACTGGCATTTAGGGGGGTACAGAAAGCGACCACAGTGAATTTTCGCATGCTCCTTGTGGAACACCATCATCATATTTGATATTGGCTCTTAGGATGGTTAGCGTATGGTTTAATCAAGAGTTTAATGTGGTCAAAACACTTTTGGGGAGGGGTATCTTGGAGTCTAATGCATTATATATTTTGAGATTAACCTTGAACCCCAGAGTTCAAACAATACGGCCAATTAATACCTTACATGGGTGTGAAGTTTGAACTTACACTTCGCCAAATCTATTTTCACTATTGTGAGGTAGGGTCATCAAGGGCATCTAGTTCACATCTACTCATGGGATATATTACACGATACCAACATTGTTAATGAACACTTTCGGAAGCCAACAAAAGGAATTTATGGTTTTCGGTTTTATTGGACTAATTATGTGAAACTAGTATGGGCATGGCTTGGCCTAGTAGTTTCAGTGATAAGTATCGAATTCTAATCAGCTCTATGAGTTATCTTTGAAAGTATCCTGGCCTAATTCACTAGACCAGGTTGACTATCCTTTGAGAACAAACGTAGAAGCACAGTTCCCATAGAGACAGCAAACTGAAAATGTCCATTGCTCTGTGAATAAGTCCATCAGATACGAAAGGTCATCACTTTTTCTCAAAATCTGAACTTTAGTTTGAGTTCTGCATAAGTTTTAAGTTTTAATAGTTTTAATAGTTAAAAATGATGGATTTTGCCTCTCAGACATGGACGTGCATCTACTCGGTAGCCAGAATAGGTAAGCGTTTGGTCAACTGTGCAAAGTTTAGCATCGCGATGAGTCGTAAAATCAAATCAAAAAGGAGGATCATAATTTTATTCGAAATATCAACCACAAAGTCGGTGTTACACAACAGTTTGTGGTCCTGAGAAACATTTACAACTCATGAATTCTTGAGTATCTTAAAGCTTTGCTGATTAACTGTTGACAGCCAGTTCTATGTCAAAACAACTGACCGTCAATCGCTGTTTGCCGTTAATTTGTCTGTGATTATAACGCAAGATCTAGCTCAAGTGTTGCTTTTACGCAGCTTATTCGAGACCTTGTATTTTCGATGTCTTGTTTGTCGTATGCCGACGATTAATGAGGGTGTTCGACACGAATTTTTATCGTTATTTGTCTTTTGACAATTACGTGCAACCAGCTCATATACATCAACTAGTAACTGACAACAACTAAACACAGCAGAGCCTCGAATGACGAAATAGTTAAACCATAGTCATAGTCACCGCAACTATACAGCAAGTGATCAAGCTTCAACAGGCAGAACAGGTTCATAAAGTCACGCCTATGTAACTAAATCTTTATTGTTTACGCCCTCAAATCCCCCGTCTTCTGTTGCCCTCAGTCTTTGGATTTGAATACTGAAACACAACTAAATAATGGTCCTTTATTGACTAAGCATTACATTGGCATAGATCTCATTTGGTAGATTACAGTCTGACCGTTAACTCTTCTTATATGCCGGTATGCAAACGACATTAATATCTAGTTATATTTTGAGTTGAATATCACCCACGATTGATCGCAGCTGTCGCATTCCCATAGACTTTCCAGTCGGCCCGTTCCAAAAATCAGAAGCACTAGACTCGAGTTCCGCTCTCATTAGAGCTCATCAATAGTGCATATCCTCGTCACTGTCGGGGCTTGAACCACGGACACGCTGTTCAGGAGGCAACCGTGTTTACCACTGCGCCATTTACCTCACGTTAGGCACGACCGAATTATCATATGTGAACACTCAACAACTTTCGCTTGTGAGTAATGAACAGGTTGCCCGATCGTCTCGTGAGGAGACACAGTTACTGTCCGTTAACTCCAAACGATAACTCCACGATTATGACTTCCTAGACAAGTCGAAATCTGCGATTTCAGCCAACAGGCTAGGCTAGATTTTAGATTTGTTGGACTTGAAATTAACGAAATCTCGACCACTCATCAGCTATCTAGTTTTTTTACATCATCTGAGGGATTTCAGGCTTATTGAATTGAAAAATATTCAAAATTACCTAACAGTATGCAGTAAACAATCCCATTATTGATGGTACGAGGATTTCTTCTATTCTGTCAGTCATCTTTATGTATTAACAATTGGGGCTCGATGCGACAAGCAAAATGATCACAAGGTATGGCAGAAGTCTCTATGCAGGTTTACCAGACTCTGAGTTGACCATCCGGTATTTTCAATGAAAATGGTGATCCATTTGATAGAATTATTCGGTTAAACAGTCTCGTGATTTGAAGAGATCGAATTCCTTTTTTACTCTCTATCTCATAAATCATTATAGGCCTTCGTCATATGCATTTCTAATTAACTGTATTTCACTATCAGCTAGCCAGTATGAAGTTCGGGTACTGCCACTACGTATTTTGTTGATGACTACCGGTTCATTCGTTCTAAGGATTTTTAGACTGCTCCACGTATCCTCAAAGAGAAAATCTCCGTGAGAGGTTGATAGGCAGATAATTTTTGACAGTGATATCAACTCCCTCAACTTGATTCTGCTCATGTTCCTACATCGTTACGCTGATGCAATATTTGCTTGGTCGTGAACTCAGGTTGTCAGACTGGTGGTCAAAACCATCAGTTTTAATTGGTTTCCAAGATACGGAACAAGTATGTTGTGATGGCACGCTGTGAAAAACAATGAGACAAAGAAGGACGGATAAATAAGAAGTAAGTAGACAAGTAGAACAAAATAAGATGTAAGACGTTTTACGTAAATTGGGTGATAACTGCATTGAAATCAGAGAAATTTTAACAAGAGTGAGGATAAAATTCGATACCGTTTTTTACTGAATCACACATCATCATTTTGACTAATCAATGGAGACAATTTTCCCAAGCTTATAGTGAAAACATTTATTTTAATACTCTGCAGATATTGCTGTTTACTGATCATCTACCGAGATGCTGTGCCACTTTCACCAATGGAGTACATGTAGTAAAATGTGTTAGATTATTGCACCTTCAATTGTTAAAACGATCATCCATTTGCTAGTTCGGGTGTTTCGCTAAGTCCAAGAAGGCATACTGCTATCAAATATTCCGTAGCACAAAATCAACTAATTCCGTAACTGCAACATAAGGATTTAAGTGTACCACCACAAGACCAAATCCAAAATGTACCTGTGTAAAATGTAACCCAAAGAAATTTTAAAGGAATGTCTGGTCAATAGTCGAGTCGCATCTGGCCAGTGATTTAAGAGATGATGCAAGGCTAAAACGAGTTTACTTCAACTAAAATTTACGACGCAACTTATGAGTTGGATTTTATAAGTGTTTTATTTGTCTGTCCATTCCCTTTGGGATAAATTCAAGACATCTATTATTGGATGTGCGGCCACCGCATTCAAACACATTTTTGTCGGCAAGTCTGGGAAAAGCTCTTGTTAAAAATTCCAGTTCTGTGGATGCTAGAACCCAAAATGTTCCACATTGGAAGACTTAATTTTCACTCGCAAGTTAAGATCATGCAGATTCTGCACGATTCGTACTCTAGTGGATTCCACTTTATCTCCAATGGCGTTTACCTCAGACGATTTCAGTGCACGAAATCTAGTAAACACAAAAAATTACAATTTAATGCCTACTGGGCTCTATTTAGACAGCCTCATCGTCACAAGCGGTTTCTGTTGTGTGCACAAAATTAACCATCGATGTCTAATTTGAATTGCCTCGCCAAGCTTTGAGAAGCAATTATCTGAAATGAATAAATAAACATAGACCAGTCAGAAAACGCAGTAATTTGGCTCTTCTTTAGAAACTGTTCACCTGTCATGTTCTGCAATAAGACATTCGAATAACAGCAGGCGACGGTTGTGAATTCTATGCGTGCAGTACCTTAAACATTGTAATCTTGGTTCTGGTGGGATAATTTGGTAATTTATGTCGAGCGAATGATAAGCTGTGGTTGATATATTTAACTTACGGATTCACGTTTTAATACATCATACGTGCTTGTCACAACAATTTGTTACCCCCTTCTTTCTCTGATCCGCTTTTTCTCCAGGTTGTTTCTGATATTCATAGCAGGAGTTATAAAGCGAGAGAAATTCTCGTGTGTCCGGGAAAGAAAAACGGAAAAGTAGCTTTCAAATTTGAGGCTATCCAACTCATCTGAGTATCGCATTCCCACAGACCCTTTCGAAAACAAACACTAGTAGACTCTAGTATCGCTCTTGTTGTCACAGCTCGTCAGTGGTGCATACCTATGTCACCACCGGCACTAAACTTCCTACCACGGTTTCATGTGGCAACTACATTCACCACTGCATCACTGACCACCGATTAGGCATGACTGAATTATCGTACGTGAACGCTCAGCCACATTAGCTTGTGAGTGTTGCTCAGATTGTTCGTTCTCCTCAAGAGCAGACACATTATCTGTTCTGATAACTCCAGTCTATGACCCTCTCACAGATTATGATTCAATCGTGTGTAACCTGAGGTCAATAACAGTGGTGAGTGCGACTGCCTCATAGAAATGTGGTTGGAGTTTTAGTCCCGGTGGTGAAAAATAAATGAGCTACTCACAAGCTGTGACAACAAGAGCGAAACTGGAGTCTGGTTTTTGTTTTCGAAAGGGGCCGACTGGATAGTCTGTGGCAATGCGACAGCTGTAGTTAGCTTTGGGTGGCGTTCAATTTATATGTATTACTTCAGGTTTCATTTTTTGTTGGTTGACGGCAGCGTTTGCATTAAAAGTTCTCTTTTTGATACAGTTCAGTCTTCTAAGAATCACATGCAATAAACGAGGGGGATTGTTTGAACAAGGAGGATTGCACGTGATCAGGTGGAATCAAGCGAAACAATGTTATTTATTATTGGTTATTAAGCTGATGGGATTTCTGTTATTTCAAAAAACGGAAGCGATCGGTCCATCGCAAAGCAACATGGGGTGGACAGTACCTCCAGTTCTGCAGCTTTGCATCTATAGCATACAAGCGGGGTTTGGTCAAAAACCTATTTCATAGGGCCAGACATATTTGCACCCCAGTAAAGCTGCAGATAGAACAAAAATGCTGAGGAACCTGTTGCTGGCAAACGGATATCCTGAAAAGTTCATCGGCATTCATAGCAGGATGAACAAATGCAATGATCCAGTGAAAACCGTTCAAAATAAAAATTCTTGTTTTTACCATTCAAAGGTGACCACCTGACAAATGACATAAAGCACAAATTGCGGTGTACTCTATCCCGTACGTACGCAGCTGCTTAATTACGTCTGGTTTAAACCACCAAATGACCCGTTCTACACAATCGCGAACGAAGTGTGCCCGACTATTCTCTCTTACGTTGTCTATAAGTTCACTTGCAGTTGCAGTGACGTTTACATAAGCAGAACAGACCGACAGCTATCTCAGCGAGTGGCATAACTCGTCCCGAACTGGTTGAAACAACTCATGACACAACACTGAAACCGGTGAATCAGTTACTCGAAGCCCCTCATCATCGATTGCCAGATACCTCATGATAATAGGTCACCAGATTGAGCAAATTAGATCGTTCAAAATATTATTACATCAAAAGAACCCGAAACTACTGGCCTTTAGCGAAGCCATGCTGATTAGAGCTCACCAGCCGACGCTATGTGGACAAAAGTGGTTGAAACAATTCATAGGGTTTCCGTGGTGGTGAAGACATAATACGTGATGTGGCTGTATGCGTTTCCGTATCCTGTCTATCTCTATCTGTGTGTCATATGTAATTCGCATGTTTTACGTTTGCGACTAATGAGAGTAAACGAAATGTTAACATATTGCAACGTGTGTATTCTTACTGCATTGATGGAATTAATAAAGGAAACCCAGTGTTTCAAGGAAACCTTTCAGTGGTTTGTTGATGAGCATTCCTAGATAACCATACTAGGATCGTTTCATGTACAAGTAAATAACGGGCTTATTATTACATATTGAACATGTGTCGTTCTCACTAATGCAACTTTCAGATCTGATACTTGTTAGAGGTACTTTCCACTCGTCATGCTATAGTCAAAATAAAAATCAGTTTACTTGCTGAAATGTTCTTAAAAGCACTTTCGTTGATCAACCTTTCACAGTTTCGCAGAAAAATAATACCAGTCTACTCGCTAGACATATCTTAGATTTTGTTGTTGAGTCGAATGACAAATTAGTTTTGTGTTGTCTTATCCGTTCTTTCTTCACACATATAACCGCACACACGCATCGTTTGTCTGTATCCTGTTCGATTTGTTGAAAACAATCTTGCGGCTTTTGCATTCTGTGTGTAGCATTAATTAATTATTCCTACCAGCTCCTTATGTGGGGAACTGAGGTTTGTCACACGAAGGAGGACTTGTTGTTTACAGATTGCTTAAGTTGATCGGAATCCGTCACTAAATCAAATTTGTCAGCTGGTTGGATTATCTATGTTGTTCGTTTTTGAACGAGTGCACGTCTACAAGCATACAGTCACACACGTCTAAATGTGCTTTCACTCAGCATACATAGTTCAGTGTAGACACACATACTAATCTGTGGTCTTGCGTACGTGTGTATCAGATATGACACACGTCAATACAATACTATTCTACCATTATTGAGGCATTCAGACGGAGATCATATTTTCAGTGTAATTAGTTTATAGTGTGGCGACTGAATGGCTCATAGGACCTGAGAGAAAAACTAGTGGTAAAATTTGTGTATTATCTCACCGATATAAGTATTCTGTTTTGTTTTCCAATCCGAATTACATTCCACAGTGATCGGTCCGTTCAATGGGCGTATAAAACGAAAGTTAGAACACGTGTATTCTTCATCCGCATCATATAAGACAACTTCTTGATGAAATGAAATTGACAGAACGTGATTTATTAATCATCGTTTGACGAAGACAGGTAAGCATTTCAATTAGAAAGTTGAACATTAATTCAGAATTCAAACTTGTGTAGTAGGCAAACTTTGGTGCTGATTTAAAATGCTGTACTGGACTATCCAAATGACACAAAAAGTACAGAAGTTCTAAAATCCGGATATTCTGCTACATTTTCCCCAGAATACTGAAAAAATGGAGTGAGTAGGTCATATTATGAAACCTTTTTGGAATCTAGTGACGGGAAAACTAGGGTTATTCCCTAAATCATGTACATTCAACTAGAACAATCACAGCTTTAAGTGCTTGGGTGCAGACACTTTTCTGGTGAGATTCTAAATTATTCGAACTGGTAACAGAAAAAACGCACTACATACCTGAGTGAAACAAATGTTCACTTGCATCAAACGTAAGTGACACTTAGGTTTTTCAACACTTTTTACTCACCATTTCTGCCAACTTGTGGTGAAATGGTATCACGCTGGCAATTTGTTAGAATGCTAACGTACGGGCTATGTATGAAGATATTCGCTATAGAAATGGATTTGTGATTGTCGTAAAGTGAGTTTCGTTTTCAGTCAATACCTTCTCATAACCGCTTTCGTCGTCAAGTGGAGATTCTGATATGGTCAAGTTTGAAAAAGTCAAGTTTACAGTTCAAAAGAAAAAACGTCATAGTGTACGAAGCCTATGGTAAAAAGTGAAGCAAAGCAAAACACGAGCAAACACGATTCCCGAGTTTTGATATCATCATAAACACACCAAGGTAATATCACAGTTTTACACAGGAATCATTAGTGAGTAAACAGAGAACGTGTGGGTAAGTAAGGTCAATCGAACAACCGTTAAATTTCAACTAAAGTTGTGTTCCTACAGTGGATCTAGAGAAGCCTACGAAGAAAAGTTGCGTTGACGTAGTTCCGAAGGCTACATTGTAAATGCACAGATGAGGTAACTGTTCAAGTCTGATCGATGGCACCTAAGTGTTAACGTCAGTAACGTTGATGTAGTCAAAAGAGCTACCCATAATCCCTTTAACGGGGAACTAGAAAGCAAGGAAAAAGCCGCAAAATAAACATTGATTACCCAACTAATTAACGGCCTTGATACCACCAATGAAATCTAAGGTACCGCGTAATTTGTCCTTCGGGAATTTCTGCCCAATAGGATGCGGTATGCAAGTCAGCGATTTGAACCGTAAAAGTTGTGAGTGGTCACATGTTCAAAAAGGGTCTGAATGTGTCCAAACTTTATGAATTTACAGTAACTTGTACAGCTTGGAAATCGTCTTACCAGTAGTTCGAGTTAGTATAGATATGAACGTATCAATAATTCCACTTTGTTTAAAAAGTATAGGGGTTTTATCGATGGTTCCTCGACCTATGGCATCTTAATTTTTCGTATCCAGTTTGCGGAACTTGCATTTGTCAGTTATTGTGAAATTCAGTCTTTTGACTTCTTGGTTCGTTGCAATCTTTTTAACCTGGCTTAAAATCACAATGTACGTGTTTCTGTACGTTTGACGAGCTGTCGATACTTATGCACTGAGGAGTTGGCCTCACCGTTCAGATCTCACTTGTTGACGACTTGCAACTTCAACTTTCTCTCAAATGGGTGGCGGCTAAATGTGGCATTGGCTCAGTGGAAGTGTTAGTCACATGAAAGACGTTCACTCATGAACATATCTCAGCCTGGTGAGTACAGTTTCTTATATTCACATGAAACAAAGTGTAAAATCATAACTGTAATGTTACCTACATAAGCTGAAGTGTCCACATGGTAATTGAAGATTTCTGTTCTTTGAATATCGTCGCTGACCCTGTTTGTACGGGTTATTTGGCACACATGATGCCAAAGATTTAGCATGATTGGTCAAAAACCGTAGACCTTCGCGAAATTGCTGATAAAGCAATGGTTCATCGACTGAAGTTATCAGAACAGATAATGTGCCTGCTCTTGAGGAGAACGAGCAATCTGAGCAACACTCACAAGCTAATGTGGCTGAGCGTTCACGTACGATAATTCAGTCATGCCTAATCGGTGGTCAGTGATGCAGTGGTGAATGTAGTTGCCACATGAAACCGTGGTAGGAAGTTTAGTGCCGGTGGTGACATAGGTATGCACCACTGACGAGCTGTGACAACAAGAGCGATACTAGAGTCTACTAGTGTTTGTTTTCGTAAAGGTCTGTGGGAGTACGACACTCAGATGAGTTCGAGGGACGTACGACCTCAATAACACCATTTGCTTGGTTGTTGAAAATTGGTGTAGAAAATATGTGGTGTGCATGACATGGAAATGTATGATAAACTCATTACGGACCAACTTCTTCCTCACGACGATCACTCAGTTTAGATACACATGTACATAATATTGTGCGATGTTAAGCATCGGTGTTTTGGTATTCATGTTCTTTTTATTAAAATGTTCTTAAACAATAACAAGAGGCTGTAAGATATCCGTGTTAAAAGTTACCTAATAAATCACTACGATGTATGTTCATAATAATGTTAAACTGTTTTGGAAAACGAACAAACTTGGACTTAATGACCTATCCTTACCCCTTTATTGATTATCCACCCCTCCCCACCCTCCAGTTATATGTTATAAAAGAAATTCATCCGTTATTATAAATTTGGTACTGAGACGTCAATACGAAATGCTTGCATCATCCAGTTTTCGTGTTCTAACTGCGTCATTCAGAATGTTCAATTAACCCGTTGTTTCGAACACGGAACTGTTTCACTATTTGGAAGCTAATTCCTGTTGTTGAATAATATCCTTGAGAATGTTGTCAAGGTTAGTGGCCCTTGACGCTATCTTTCAGAAAGACATTATACCCCTTTGCTTTTGCTCATCAAGCAAGTGTAGTATGAACAAGAATCCAGCGTGAAAGTTTATTATTACAGACTTAACAAGGCGACCGACATAATCAATCAATGACCTAATAGCGCTTCATAATTTCGGAAGCACTCTTTTCATCTGTGTTTGTCAGTAGTTTGAGTCAAGAAATAGTGGGTGATAATGAACTTTTATTTCCAAACTGACATTGATGGTATACACGTTAACGGCGCAATGGAAATAAATATTTTTTCGTGCACGTTAGTAGCCCCGGAGCGGAAC
Organism: Paragonimus heterotremus; assembly: GCA_013368495.1. Taxonomy (NCBI): domain Eukaryota; kingdom Metazoa; phylum Platyhelminthes; class Trematoda; order Plagiorchiida; family Troglotrematidae; genus Paragonimus; species Paragonimus heterotremus. The sequence goes on along the minus strand of LUCH01000724.1, from coordinate 38,981 downwards.
ATGTGTAATTAACAGCTCTGTACATGGAAAACAGTCTTCCGTGATTGATCTATCGTAAGAACTTTCGGTATTCACTTGCATAATTATGTCGTCAGTCCACTTCTGATTGGTACATTCCTTGTCGACAGCTTCCATGCATCAGTTTTCTGTCAGTTTTAACCAAAGAAGCTGAAAACCCTCATTTTAAGAATGATGATTATACACAATTACGCTTACTACCGATTCTGTCATTACATAGACTACACAAGCGGATGCAGTCGAAACTAGACTACGGGGCGTGGACCTTCTTTGTCCCAGCCAGTGGGACTGTGGCAGGTCTCAGAGAAACTATGTCATATCATTTTGAAAACACTACCTCATCACCTAATTGAAACGTTTAAATATTCATGACCGGAATAGCATTTATGCTGATAACGCGACAGAACCGACCCTACACGACAGATTTTTGCAAACATAGACAATCTGAGCGTATCCTAGCGTGTAGTTTCCTGTTTTGGTTAGTCTGGTTTCAGCTGGGGCTTGCCTGCCACTTGACAATTATATCAGAATATGAGGGATATATGGTTTTCAGAAGTGGATTTCACTTATATATTAGTGGGCTGTCCCAATGAATTCAAGCGTAATGTCGAATCGGTACATCAAGCAAATACGGCTGATTACAAACAATTGTTGCAGCGTCGTCCGTTTGGGACATTTTGCTTAAAATCTGGGAAGAAACGTGAATTTTCCATACACTTCCGCGTGCAGGAGACCTGATTTGTTTGACTGAAATGGCAAACGAGACAATGGAACGTAAATTAAATTTGAAATGTTGAAAATAGTGATTCAAGACGAAACCTAATAGCTTTTATTACGTCCATTTTTAACGAAAGTGAAAGAACGTGGGATCGGTATGAATACAGTCCAGTGTGAGTAATGGACAAAGTGGGTTTTTTTTCGTTTACAGCCTTCGTTGTAGAGTCCAAATTTCATTCCCCCTCACATACGCACAGTATAAAAGGCTGTATATTTGGCATAATTTGCGTGGCTACCTTGTAACAGAACCACCTGACTTTTGCACGCGTTCAACTCCGATGGACACTGTTCAGTTGGCTACATCCCAGTACTTCCCTGTTTACAGATAAAACTGGTTTACAGATGTGCATTGTGCGCCGCAATTGCATCGATTAAACTTATTCCTTGAGTACACTATTTATTACGTTTTCATCAAGATAACTAACATTAGCTCACATATTCTTCCTGGATTTTTGTTGTGCGTTATATGATGTTGTGTCCAGTCGAATGCAAGTGAGCCATGCAGTCGGCCAATCAGATTGCTCTGACCTTCAAGCGATCGATAACACATGCGGCCATCGGATGCCTGGACCGTGTGGACTGAGAGGTTTCCGTAACGTTAGTTGAAACGGTAGCTTTAATAAAGCTTACTTACTACTGGTATTTTCCGTCGTTCTTGAATACAACATATGAGTATGCTGTAAAAATAAACAATAAGTGCTCTAATGTAGAGCTTAAATTTGCGCATCACATCGATGGATGCTCTGACTTATCAGAGTACGATATGTCACCCAGTTTAAGATAACTGTACGTTGACAAAAGTCAGTTCCTTGTGGACTTCTTTTACTGGAAACAACGAGATGCAATGAAATGGTTGAAATATGACACTCATTTCTATGTAGTGGTGATAACAAAACTGAGAACAGCAACAAATGTGATTATGCGAAGTGGAATTCAAAAAACATGAAGTAGGTGTTCGTACCTACTACAAATGGAACTGTTGTTTTAGAATCAGAAATTTTAACAAAACCACCGGTAAGTGAAAGCCTTCTGAACTGACTCACCAAATGTTTGGTCACAGTAAGTATCGAATAGACTTCCGTTTCGTATGAGCAAGTTTCTCTGTAGTTGGGTACAAGATGATAGCAAAAGGTTGAGCTGTATGATAATTAGAATGTGGTAATGTGTAGTCTTTTGCTTTTAAGGTGGCTTTATCTTCGACTGGTGGTTTTGACGTGTCTGCCCTTTCAACAAACAATTGTGAGCAGTCGTCAGAAAGTAAACCGGATGTGATCAAATCGGGTGTTTCTTTGAAGCAGTACTGTGCACCGATCGGCCATCATTTTGTGACTTGCGTAGTCCTGGTTACTACTACGGTAGAGTTTTAAATTTAAAAAATGGTGTGGCTGAATACAAACTAACAACAGAAACAGCACTTTCAGACCTAACAGGTCTTCTACCGTTTAATCTACGAAGCCACCAGCAGAATAACTTTAACGCACAAAAGTGATGTCACTGAGTTGCTGTTTAAACATTTCGAAAAATCATGCGTGGCTGAACAGTAGTCTGATCATTTGGTTTAGTTTCTGTGAAACTAAACTGGAAAGGTAATCGCGTTCAAATGTGAAATTTCTGACTTGTTAGTATGACTTCGCAGCTCAGATGGTGAATAACTTTCATGTTTCTGTTTTACTTTTGAGTCCGGCCAAACTTAAGGTTTTGAGGGTGTATTTTGTCTTTAAACAGACTTTTGTCAGTGTGAAACCACGAAATTTCGTCTATTGGGTGAGTCGCAGGCATTTCTCACGGACAGCTTTTCAAATAGAACCCTTTACCCCGAGACCTTTAAATCTTTATAAATCGCAAGCAATTCTTTGTCCTGAGCTGAACAGTACCCCTCAACTTACGACCACAACTATTCAAATGGTGCACTAGGCTGTTTATCAATAATCTGAACTGGATGAATATAAGTGTTAAACTCTGCCTTGTTGATGTAATAGGTCTGCGATATGTACAATTAATTATAGCGCAATTCTTAATCAACGAATGTACGTTCTAGTGAACTGCCCATCTATACTCAATCCACTTAACTGTTCATGCGGTTTGGAAAGTGAAAGCCAACAGTTTTAGTAAAAATACTGAATATGGTACGGAAGTTTCTAAGAAAACGTCAGTCGGAAGAAGCGATGTAATAAGCCGCAGTTCAGCGAGTCTACCTAATGATGATTACTGTCACGTTTAGTCGTGAAACGTGACGACAGTTTAAAAAAACCAACTATCGGGAATGATTAGACTTACCAGACCCATAACCCGAATGTAAATACTTTTGAAAACTAGATGCCTGAGAAGTTTTGAGTAACAAATTTCATACCCGTTACTCAGCAGCAATCGATGTCAATAACACCGGTAGTCCAACTGATAAGGGTTTGTTTTACCGTCAGAAGGTTGGCAGTGTTATTTTCGCTGAATCCAGATTTAGTCACAGAAAAGTTTACTTGAGACTGAATAGCCTGAAACATTTAAATCATAGTAATTTCAGACACTATAGACCACAACCAAAATATGTGTGGTTGATACAGTTTGGTTGCACATAGCCAAAATTACAAGACTTGAGGAATGTAAACACTAATATCGTTGCCATATTTTAAAGAATTCCCTTCTCATTTGTAGATTTGACTAAAATAGTACAGCAATTTCAAGCGACTGTAATACAGTGGAGTAATCAATCCAATACAGTTTATATGACACTTTTCAAATGCACTAGGGGTTCACTTATTCCCTATCCACTTCGTTAATCTTCAGCGTCGTCTATTTGAACATACAGCACTCTTATATCGCTACAGTCTTCCAGCTGCTCTAATCAGTTTTGCATAACACATTATTAAAGCGATCAAGTGTCACACTATAGTACAAAATAAGATCGTGGTTACGAATAAGCTTCGTGAGCCTAGAAAACAAGCAGGTGCATTCAATTCGATAGTTCTAAACATTACTAGTAGGGAAATTGATAGATCTGATCAATTAAAAGTGAACGAACTGTAGAAAATCAGGGCTTCGATTGGATAAGAAATAATATATTCTGTTGTTGCGAAGCGTTGGATCTAACAACCACCTACAAAGTTGTAGGAAGCTGCTGCGAACGTTTTGTGCATCGATCGCAATACGTCTGCACGGAAGGCAAGCCCGTGAACTATGTGTTTACTGGAATGGTTGGGTGTCATTACCTAATAATCTGAACCCTTATCCACTTGATCGTGGGATCAATGTTATTAGGATCTGGAGAAACTTGTGCCGGCGTTATGGCATGATCCTGTATATGTTTTATCGGGAGCTAACACTCAATGCTGCGATTCCTCTAACAAGTTCTATTGTGTTGTATATATCAACTTTGACGAAGTGCCGATCAGGAATAGCGAGTTTACTTAGGAGCCATCAATGAATGCATACTGAAGCCAAAGATCAGTAGGTGTTCTGTGATCGAATTTCGCCGGAAATACAGGACCTGCTTCATGGTTGTTTCAGCTTATCAGGCATGCTTATTCGGGGAAATTCGACCATACATCCTAATATAGGAACAGCAGATTGTGAAATTTGTTGATGGTAACTAATCTGCAGGTCACTTGTGATACTATCACCTAGGCGCTTAAGGCAAAGTAAGTTTCGCCACAGTTTCAGTTAGTGCTCTAAGATCGGCGCTGGTCTACCTGCTTCAATGAGTCTGAGATAAACAGCACAATTAATTCGCAAATGAGTCAGTCAGTCCTATTACAAAATAGTATAACCACGTCTTACGTTTGCCATGGGTAAAGTCAGCACATTGATTGCTCACGTTTAGTAATGGTTCGTGTATGGTTACTGTATGAACACTCGAAAGGCACTGCAACCATGTCATGTCATGCTCACTGTTCGCAGAGGGTTTTCAACAAACAGCTAACAAACAGATTTCTGCTCATTCCACTGTATTCGTTTTATCTTTTATATTGATTAACCGGTATCTGTATGGTAATGTTCTAAATCATTGTGAACCGAACTGTGGTGATGATATGGTTGTGTTATCAACTGAAGTTTTACACCTGCAGACGTCAAAATTGGGATGTTTTTTCAGCAACCCATCCGATTAATGTATAACGAGGAGCACCAAAAACGGTCGGAAGAATATCATTGAGCTCAAATAAAATGTTATAACATTCGCACAAGTCTTGATGGCTTTAATGCTTCTATAAGTAAATCACTGCTAACCAGTGTGAATGTTCGCACACTCAGAAAAGAATAAACAATCACAATGCACCTAACCGACTCTGTTGACCTTGAGTTCACTTGCATATTTGCGTGTGTTGTGTTATTTGTTGTTTGACCATTGATCTTCCTGTACTTTGCAATACATTCGAGTTTAACACGATTTATCCCATACAGACAAGAAGTTAGACAACACTGTTTCAAAGCGCTCAGCCATACAAATCAGATGTGTTCGTAGAGCTCAATCCAGTCACAAAACTTTGCTGTCATAATAAGTTCACCAGTGAATTATCCAGACATTGAAATGGAGTAACGTACTTTGTCCACGTTGTTCACTGCTGTCTATTTTTGCGGTCATTTATCTTATCACGTCATCTCACAGCCTTATAGTTTACATCGGTATTTCCATCAAACTCGGTATGTTATTCGATGACGGTCAGGAACTTAGAAACGTCAGAATCTCCACCTAAGAATTTGAACCATGTAGTTATACGCGGAACTTTTAAGGTGAACACTTCGACGCTGACTTAGACATTCTCATACTACTGAATACAGCTAGTCTGACTTGTCTACGTGAGCTGCTACCTCATCAGTTACTGACCGTGGGTTAGTATTTTCTTCAGAAATATGTGCAATAAACCCATTTACACAAAAAACATTTCTCAGCAGAAATACTTGAAAACTCAAGGTCTCATTGGGACTAGGTCTCCACTAAAGGGATTCAAAACATTCCGCAGTAGTGGCTGCCCGTCTTGGCTTGCCGGACAGTGTTCTAAGTCATAGTCACTTGAGGCCAAGAGAAAGGTAGACGTTGGTACAAAAACCGTCCAGTCAACAGTACACCTTCACTTAACCACGATCAACTAGCGATATGATAAAAAAGAGCGAATTCATATATGTACACTGACGCCGATTGAGAACAAGAATGAGTTACTTCTCGTGCTTAGTTTGCAGCGGCTGAGCAATAATAACATGTTGCCCACTTCGTTTTATCGGCAGCATCGAAAGTACATTCCAAATGTACATCTTCCAATTAATTCTGCCTCTTATATAGACACGATATATCCATGAGCGTGCACAATTCGCGCCTACCTCAAATAACTGAAAACATGTGTACCATGAATGTTGTCTGCGAAGTCGAATTTTGCATTTCTTCGATGGGTTAAACATTTGGGAAATTTACTTGTATTATTTTCTATGAAATCATTTGTGGTAACCAAACACATAACATAAACATAAACTAGAACAGATGAGGAGATTTTTGTCAACTAATGATGCGTTACTTTTGTACAACAATGCTTTTGCATCACTTCTGCTTATTGTTCAAACTGATCAAATTGACCTTACAACAAAGTGCAGAAAATTGTACACACTGCTCTGCTCTTCTCTCTGTTCGCGTAAATCGCTTGGCTTTACTACACTGATCTTTCACCCAATGTTTCACTTCGGTCGTACTGCAAACATCGTTGAGGCTCCGATCAATCTTCAGCTGTCCACAGTATTTCCAAAATATAATTGTATCTGGGATAGTGGTAATCTGGAATATTGTGGTGGTCATCCCGAATACTTGTGAACACCTTCTGAAACCACTGTTTGATTACCGTGACTTCCTTCAGCTTTGTAATTATTCTGATGTATTCGTTCATTTTGTTGTCACCGATGGTCTAGTGGGGTAGGCCTGCATTTACTTAGGCTATTCGGTAACTCGTTTCTGACCACTGTAATGTCCGCTGTCGACAAAAGCGTGTGGCAAACGTAGGATCTAGTTCAGTCGCCTGAAGTCATGTGGTATAAAATAAGTAGCTCCTCAAACGGTAGAAATTTTCGAACATGTCTTCAATATCCAGTTTTTTTTCCATTGGAGCATGCAAATAATTGCTTTATATCCCGGGCTGCCGGACTAATGAATCAATATTCGAAGTTAATTCCACCCGGATTTCCATTTTGATGATTCGGTCTATTCGTGACAAAATTGTTGTCTGTAAAATCTCAATCTTGGCACTGATGTTCGCTATCAATACATAATCATAAAGGCAACAAAATATTGCGGTTTGCTCATAGGTGTAATCAACGAAAAAGCACGTCATATGACTTGAAATATAAAAATAGGAAATGAATACAATTGACATCTGTTCAAATTTCCAAACTGACGCGGTAATATTTGAACTGACAATCATTACTAAGTACAGGAGAAAAACATCAATGACAAGCGGATGTCGAATGGTGTCAGATCGAACAAAAATTTCCTCGGGTAGCGCTCAATTAACCCATCTGATTGATTATTTGTGCAAAAAATAGTTAGTCAAGCGCCGTTTATTATTTTATGCTTCTCCAATTAGGTCTGCTTAAACGAATCACTCACTAGCGTTTAAAAGATGCAGCGTTCACTGATTTGAACTCTCGTCACCTATCTAGGACGTTTAGCAAGAATATGTAATAGGCTTGTTTTCGGAAAACAATAACGTACGGTTTAAGAGCAGACGGATCTTCCTAATGAGCAGAAAGAAATACGTACACAGTTTCTTCAAAAATGCCAACAGCTGCATATGAAAGCAACAGAGCTTTTTATGTAGTGTTTCCTATCGGAATGGCAGGCAGGCAAATCAGACCCCAAGAATCAAAATACGTTGGATCGGGTGCTATGGTGCTAGTAACTGTGCAGTCAGTGGGATAAAGTTTATAGCTTATCTGTACCCAAGTTACTATGAATGAAGTCGAGCACTTTGTATGGATTTAGAAAAACGCAACGTTATCAGCGAGTAGTAAAACCCAACAGTTTAACAACTTCGGGTAACTCTTCTCAGAAGAGTTTTAACCTAATAAATGCTAAACTCGATCTTAGTTATTCACGTTTACATGGATGATAACAACAATAGTCACTAAATAGGGTATGCATGTCCAGGGACAACAGCAACGACAAATAGTTGGCTAGGGCTAGTATACAAGCGCAAATCCCACAAATCAGTGTTTCTGGATGGTGCACGCCTGTGAATCAGTTAACAGAAAATAGCATAGTTGAAGAGGGTGGGTGAGAATCGGTCGGTAAGCGTCTGCATGGTGGCATCTTGCGCCCTCGGGTCGGTGAGCCAAACGAAGTAAACAATATTTATATGTGAAAGGTCACCAAGGTGTGTACGGTAAACATTGTATGAAATGGAAAGGTCAGCGAAGGATTCGTTATTACCGTGAAAAGTTACCGAAGAACAAAAAGGAAGGAATTATGTAACTAGAACAAGTATACAACTAATGGAAAGGTAGAGGAAATCTTCACCCAGTTACGGGGGGTCCGTAATAAGCTTATAGATTGTTGGGGCATTGGTGTGCGACCCAACAGGTTGGAAACAAAACTTATCTGCTTTAACGATGTCTTAGTTGCTGTCGTGAAACGAGGTGAGTATGAGGGTGCAAGAAACCATCCATCCTGTGCTGGTTTAGACGTTAACCAAAAGCTTGTGGTGGTTTAACATGAAGACATGATAGTCAGTAATTTGTCATGGTTAAGAAAAAAGTCAATGTGGACAATACCAAGAAGTTAAAATTTTAGTGAGTACCACACATCCATTTACTACTCTATGCACATGTGAAAATACGGTAGGCTTGGGTTTTTTCTTTCTCTCCTCCATTGAACAGGTCTATAATTACCCGCCGGAACTGCGTCACGTGATCGAACAATCCCTATAACTCAGATTCCAGAACGGCTGTGCTTCATTCATCTATGCAAGAAATCACTTGCTTACATGACCAAATGATTATTTAGCTGGTCAGCTTGGCACAGCTGATAAAAATCTACTGCTCAATATGCCATACACTAGGTTCTTTAGTCGGTTTTACATAAGTGTTTAGCTCACTAAATGACTCAAGCGTTATTTGGTAGTTCATTCAGTGTATAAACGAGTCTGATTCATTCTCACGTGAACAACGTGTCTTCTTCTCATGTGGGCATAGAAGCAATCTTTGGTCCAAGTAGTGTTTCTTACAGGGTATTAGTACTTATGGTTTTCAAAGAGGGTTCTCATTAAAGGCCTTCCTTATCTAGTATGTAGTCGAACTTTTAAACCCCATGTTCCTACTATCCTGATACGCTTTAGTGTAGAAGCTGAACAATGCCACAGTATTGAGTTGATCCAGAGGCAAGTACATTCATTGCGATGCACGTCAGGAATGGCTGCATTTTCATCGGAGAAGAGAGCCCACTTCTAAAGCCTCGTGTGTAGACATCTTTTCAAATAAATTGTTTATTCCACTCTTACGCCATCATTCTGTCTACCTTCCATGCTTATGAAGTGCACAAAATGAAAAACCACTTGAATGGGTCGCTTAGAGACAGGCAAGTAAGTTACACGTTTGTATGCTACAATTTCCTTTACATAAGTATATGATTTCGATGTAAGTAAAATTGCGAATTAGCTTGGATCTATGAACTTATACAAGTCATGTGAATTGTGTTTGCTGAGTTTGCGACAGCAAACGAGTTGCATGATAGACTTACCAAAATACCTTGTCTGAGAGTTTTCATCACGGGTTACTCTGTGCATTTTCATAAATCATTTCTGTCATTGTTATACATGTATTGTCTATACATGTGTTTCATGAGTCATAGAAGTCTTTTCGTAATGAAAAAGATTTTAACACTATGATAAACATATCTTCGTGCGCAACTTTTATTGGTTTGCTGTGCTGTTCATCCCAAGGTTTACTCTTGGAAGAACACAAATATGGGTAGCGGATATCTGTCAGCGACCAGTTTCACAGCTGTTTAATGATTCCATCTTGATAATTATTTTTGTTGATTGTTTGGATGATCTGTCGGTACACAACTCAACTTCAGATGTGTACCATGCCTAACTGTTAGTTTCGTGTTTTTCGTCCAAATCCACTCATATTGTTTTTTTAATGTTTGCATGCTGTATCTGGAATTTTTTGTTCTACTGAAAGTGCATGTTCTATGTGTTTTATCCAAAACTATAAAATCATCAAGATCGCCTTCTACTGCCTACTTGAAGAGAATGTCTCACTAAAAAGCAGTAAATACATTCTGTCGCAAATATTTTGAGAGTTGATGCGTTTACTGTCGAAAGAAAAATCATAACAGTGTGACAGTTCTATAAGTACAGAATATTTTTGTGCAGATTTACTTACTAATGTATCTTTGACAGTAAGCTTCATATACTACTGATCAAAGAAGTTGCTGATCAAAATATTTAGCAATATTTCGACATAGTTTTACATAAATGTTTCTATGACAGCCACTGACTGTATACGTTGTGTATCTAGAGCAAACTGGTAACTCCTCCAGTCGGACGTGTTTGAATGTGGTAATAGAACTAAACCTCCCGGAACTTTAAGTGATTGGCCATAACAGAGTTGTTAATAACAGGGTGATATTCACAGAGTAGACAACGTTGTTGGATACAAATATAGTTGATAATTTATTGTTTCATGCTATGCCACTATTATACAGTTTATCACACTTGTTTAGCTGCAAAGCTGTATCATTTAAACAAACCTGCATGTGTACGTCAGATCAGTATGTTTCATCACGGATTCAGAAATGTTGTTCTTCATCTTCCTTTAACACCACTTCACGCTGGACGGTAAATCCTGGAGAGCTTTCGGGTGCTTTACAGAAGCGAGATAAAACTGGGTCCACTCAAGTATAATCCAGGGGAGTTCCTCTAATATCAGATATCAAGTAGACAGTTCATTCAACTAGTTTGATAATGAAAATGGAGAGGGAAATTCAGTGGAACCTCTCATTTTTACGCTTACATGATATAACAGTATTCTTTTTGAATCAGTTCCACTTTTAGAGATGACTATTTTAGGCCGAATGAGATGTTTATAAGAGTGGCCAGTGAGCATTGCTGTTAGGTCACATACAGAATCAATCTTACAGCAGCGTTTACACAGAAGTATTATCAGCAGGCCTTTCAAGCTTGCTGAAGTTAGATTCAGCAAAGCGATGGGCTGTAAACGGCGGAGGATGGTTTAGGTTGCCCTTTAATCGAGTAGTTTCAGTGAACTTGTAGTCTAGAAATGTAATAAGACTTTGGAAGTCTATCACAATACATTCGAGAATGTTTTGTTGCTGTCTACCAATTATAGGCACACCATTGCTCTCTTCCACCAGTGAATACGTCAAACACAACGTAACTGTAGCTAGCTTTCGTCGAATCCATGTTATGGAATGCCTCGCGCTGGGATTATAATCTACGCGCTTGAGGATTTCTGATCGCTACTAGTTGGATAAAGAAAGAAAACCGCCAAACCCTGCGGTCCATCCATTTTGTTCAGGATTTCTAGGAGGATAAGTAATATACTATAAACCATGCTATTCGTAAATCATTTATCGGAAACTGCTTACGCTTTTGGGCAAAACTTGAGGAGTCCTAAACGGTTATTTCCTTGAAAAATACGACTCACTGTCCCTACATTTTGGTGACATCTATTTCGGGCACTACAGTGATTAAAACATTTATAATTACTTTATAATGAAATATTTGTGGGCTTTCTCTCTAATAATGTGTCAGGCAGCAGGGTACAAAACAATATTGATATCTTATATATACATATATATATACAACACCTGTAGGTATAAATTGGCTTTACATCATACTCTCGTCCGTTCTACATGGGTTGTAGATGAGATTGCGTTTCTCAACTCTGATCGTCTGGTCTGTATATTTTAAGCAGAAGTTCGACGTATTTGTATTTGGTAAAAATAACCTAGCTTCTGATTAGCGATTTACTTACAAACTATGTGTCGATTATGGGCTTCCGGTGAATTTATACCGTTAAGTTTATACTTATCACGCTACCCTACTCTGTTCCGCATAACTTTTTGTAACTGATAAAGTTTGATTGTCACCTAGAACAATGATTATCTATTTTAACCGGTGTGTTCAACAAGACTTCTCAATCGACGGCTAATGTATTTTGATTTATTGTAAACATGACTAGTACTGGGTTGTTTACAAAAAAATGCACAGAACTAAAAGGGGAATTTCTTAACTCCGTCGATACATTTTCTATTGCATAAGCTAATCTGTCATCTGTCTGGATACAGGAAACTGCATGAAATTCTAGAATGTGTAGGCACAGTTTATGTCAACATATCTCATTTCGATTAGATTTTATCTTCCTTCCTCCAAAGCGTTCGATATTTTTGGAAAAATAGATGAATATCCTGTCTTGTGTTCTCTAGTTCAATATCTAATGCACGGAAAAGTTTCCACGTAGGACGATTAAACCAGACCTCGATTTAAGGAAACTTTAGAGACGAATAAATTCTTATTGCTAGACAACTTGTACATTTGCCGACCGGTCTTCGCCTAAAAGTTTGTCTTCCTGTCTTTCAGGATCAATGATGTCCTAAGATTAACACAATTGCAGAAGATATATCAATCTTCATATTTCGAATTCCCTGTAGATAAAATAGATATAGATCGACCGTGTAATTTACGTCGTTCAAAAAGTCTAAAATCGCCCTGTCGCGTGATTGCCGAGTGTGATATATTATTGAAGTGAAACTAACCATACTTAGAGTTGGAAAAAATTATCACTATGTATTTGCGTTTATAAGGTAGAACTTTTTGAATGTTAATAGTGGGAATTACTAAGATCAAAACTACCATGAATAGGAATATTTTTTAGCTTAAAATAGACTTCGAACATCGTTACGCTTCTCAGCGTGAAAACTTAAACTGATGAGCACAAGATAAAAATACACTTCTGTTATTATACGTAAGTTGACAGTGGACTGAACTGGTTCGGAATAGTTAAGTGTCGATGTTGAAATCTATCAAGACAATATTCGAGCGATCACAACTACATTTGTGCAAAGGGCGACTGTCTACGTTTGTTCTGAGTTTACATTGTTTATTAATTATGTTCTACCACGATCACCATTTCTTCCTTCAACGATTTTGTAACTGTTGCATGTTGTAGACAATCCATGTCATTGCGGTAGAGCTTACATTTATTTTGCAGTACCAAAATTATGGAACTGATTATATTGTCCCCCAAACTCTGAAAGTTGTACATTTACTCTGCAATAAAGTCTCGCTGTTGTTACGTATGTATAACCCCTGAAGTTGTTAAATATGTAATTCGTGTACTGAATACCTACCGATTGGACAAGAATCGAGATCCTACGATTCCCAGACAACACCAGTGCCATACAGTTGTTCTGAAAGTATAAACTTGTGTGCTGCTTCTCCAAAGGAAAGCCCTGAAATGTTATGGACTTCTCAACGTTGTCGTCTGTCATTTTAGTTTGCTCCTTCTGGTGAGTGTCGGACCTTCCGGGCTTTACAGTCTGCCTTTACTTTTTGTTGTACACTGCTGCAACTCGGAAGGTTCTGATATTTCTATCAACACTCTCCGAATCACTCTTGCAGATAACCACATAACATTAATAATATATCAAAATTATACATTAATACTTTGAATCCAGTTACACAGACTTTAGTAGGTGGAAGCGGTTGAAACGGCTTCTTCTAAATATCCAGACAGACAACCAGATCCTCGAAGTATGTATGGAGTGACCTATTCTGTTTATAACACACTATACATAGTCAGCTCATTTTCTTGGTTTGTGCTGAGACATCAGCCAAGCGGATAGAAGATTTTTTTAATGATAAATCAGAGGAGTGGCTGAGGTATACTGTCCAACACAACTGAATGTAGAGTTTGATCAGTTTGTAACGAAATGGGCATGGTTGAGTTGCCATTGCAGAACTACCCAGCTTTCTTTCAATTTTGCCTAACGAAGGCTGACTGAGGTAACCAGAGTACTGTCTTCATATGCTGAATAACACAATGTTCCATATGATCGAAATGTTTGAATCTTGTTAACTACTAACCGTTTTTGGAAAACTGCCCCGTGTATCAAACTTCACAATTCATTTCCACTTACCGTATAACCAAAAACATCAACCATCAGAAATGGTATGAGTAATGCCCAGATCAGTGCTAACTTTACAAGACTACTCACAAATTATGAGCCTAATTTTCACATAACTTCACTCATTGTTATAGCTCACAATGGCTTACTGCTTGGAAGTTAAAGCTTGAACACCTTCATTCTTTAGAGTTCTAATTTAATTCAATATATCTTACGTTGTTAAATGATAAACATTCCTAACAAGCTTTTTCGTCTTGACAAAAACAGCACAACCACTCACTAGCGATAATGTTATTTGCTTCCCGCTCCAAGTGTTGTGAAGTGAACTAAACCGGTCAAGGTTGCTTCTGTTTGTTTGGTAATACGGTATATTTATTGGTTGAAACTGTTGTTTATAACAATGTTTCACGACAAATTGTCACTCAATTTCAGATTCATATAATGCGTTCCACGTTTCCTCCATTTGCGGTTTAGCCAAGTCAGTACGACAAACGTTTTCAATGGTTCACAGTCCGCAATGTCACGAAGAGGAGGGTTTGCAAATCAGTGTTTAGGAGGAACATCGAAATTTCGTTGCGGAAGATATGAAGAGGAGTTTCCATAAACTACTGGCAAAATTTGTTACGGAAAAGAATGATTACTTCCAGGTTCAACTAAATACGAGCGGATATCTAACCGTCTCTGAAAAAAGAGCAGTAAAAGTACGGCGGAGAGCAAACAAGTCAGGCTGTCATTCATCATAACAACAGACGCGCCTTCTTGGATGTAGGTAACAGGAAGCTGTCGACAAGTTAGTTGAATCTAAACGTACGATTGAAAAGCTATGTCCTTATTTGAAAAAATTTGACAAACAACCAATTAAACTCATGCATTTGAAAGTTCCCACCGAAAACCTTGATCAGAGAAGCTGTGGTCGTCAAGTTGTAGTTAATCTGTTAAGCAGACGTCTCGAACTGATGACTGAAAAATAAAGAAGTATAGCTGGAATTGTTGTAAAGAGTTGCAGCAATTTGCTTGTCATATACATTTTGAATTCTCAATTGGTTAAAGAATAGGGTTGACCTCAAGTCTACTGATACCTTATGCTTACAACTTAAGACAAGTAAAAACGCCTTAAGTTTATTGAAGGTTTCCTGTGATAGGACCATGAGACATGTGGAACATAAAAAGTGTGACTCATTTTGTGGGATTTAGTAATTTATTCTCTTAATCAAATGAACACATTCGGCAATGAAATGCTTACAGTAGGTCGTTGGTGATAATGAAGGTTATTGTGTGGGCGTATAATTGTGCTTCTCAAGTCATAATACTAATTTGCTTTGCGGTATATCTAAACAGACGTCAGCTTTATTTTGTAGGTTAACGATCACGTTGAGGTTTTACATAAAATGACTTTCTGTATATTTTGCTGACAAGAGAGGATAGTGTGATTGTTGAGTAACTACCAGCAAATCATGCGACATACTCTTAAAAATCGCTTGCGCTCTGATCTCATAATAAAGTCTAACTAGCTAACATTTAAAATGGATCACAGACCTATTTTTCTGCCATCCGCTATCTACCTTTTGGACTATAAATTAGACGCTTTTTTGCTAACCACAGGGAGCTGAGTTGAGGTTGATTAGATAGAAAAAACAGAAGTTAACCGTAAACTCTGTTTATTACTTATCGCTTGGCTTAAAATGTAAGGAATTTTTTTCCAAATCAATAGTACATAAATATTTTAGGCAAGTTAGAATGTCTGTCACACTGTTATGCACTGTTTTCTTTCCCGAGCCATGGAGGGATATACTGCAAGCTGTCCGCAACTCATCTCG
Source organism: Paragonimus heterotremus (assembly GCA_013368495.1). Classification (NCBI taxonomy): domain Eukaryota; kingdom Metazoa; phylum Platyhelminthes; class Trematoda; order Plagiorchiida; family Troglotrematidae; genus Paragonimus; species Paragonimus heterotremus. The sequence goes on along the minus strand of LUCH01000724.1, from coordinate 23,249 downwards.
AGCAACTGTTATGCAACTGTTGCCGCGGTGCCAAATTTTCGTTTACAAGAAGGTTGATACTGTGAGAGATATTTGCTTGTAACACCAATTTACAGAAAACGATGTTAACCTACGCAACAAACTGAAATTAAGAACTTGGTATACCGCAAGTTTTACATTCATAATAATAATCGAACTTCATAGTAAAACAAAAATAATGACAGTTGAAAGTTAACTGTGAAAAATACTGTCGATTGTTAATTACATTCATCAACAGCCATATGTACATTGTTATCTCACATCGTTTGTTTATCAGTCAGTTAAAAGTTTGAAATTTTCGTATAGCGCCACTTTTTATTTGCTAATAACATCATTTCTGTCGACAGTCAAAGCAGACTAAACAAGTAGGCTAGATGCTAATTTTAATTGTCAAAATCTTGAAGGCATAAGTTTTATTGATGCATCAAAATTACACATCATACGTTTCGAATTAATCAACTAAGACTTCTTAATACGAGCTTTCTAACACAGGCTACTGTTTCGAAAGATACAATGAACTTAATGGTACGGTCATTGGTATGGAACTGTGGACAAAACTGGTAATGGAAACTGAAATTGGTCCTAACTGAAGAAAAACGACATAAACAATTAATTACGGTTAGTCAGTCTTACTATGAAGATGTCATTCCACGAATTTGGTCAAATCCCGGATGTATGTCCGACAAACCATAACTACTATATATCTTCGCTAGAGCAACATAATGAATTGAAATATACTACGTACCCGAATATTCGCACATATTAATCGACATTATAGAACAGTTACACAACACAGGATCAGTTAATTGTCATGGTCAATTTCGTAACGGCAAGGAAACATAATCTCGTCCTCACTTATAAATTTCTTTATTCCTAAGACAGTGTAGTTAAATGGAAACCGTTCAAATGACTACCATACTGAAGGTTTTACGTGTTTTATCTACGTAGGTTTTCTTGTGGTAAAGAAGGTGAGTTTGCCATAGTTGCGCAAGAGATGGTCATGGCTAAATGAATCATCGCAGCATGCTCGATTGTGTGCCTTCTTCTCTTAGTGGTTTATTGTGAAAACTCTCCTTAGGAAATTCTATCTAATATTCGTGTCTTTATAACGCTTACATGTTAGGATTGAAATTAACAACTATAACTGTTTGTAAAATACAGGTCCATAATCATTGAAACGAGGTCAGTTTGCGACAGAAACGGGGGACGAAATGTTTACCAGTAAAAGCTTGCAACATACTGATGTAATTCTACGCTGCTCTAGCCGAATAATGTCATAAATGTGATACACTTACTCCCGTACACGATGTATCTAGGAAGCTTTTGTATACTTTCACAGCTGCTCGGTTTTATGCACGGCCTGGAACACCGACGGCTGATATGATATTACGGAAAATCAACAAGGATATGCTGTGCTTTCGTGTCATTTTGCGTTTCGGTTAGGAAGGTGCTGGATAAAACGAACACTAAGTTTTCCTGATCGCATAGCCTAGCCTAACACATCTATGTGTGTATACATGTTGTTTACAGTTATAGGTAACACGCATTACCAAACACATTCCAATGATTGCCCATCTGTTTAATTAAAGAATACCCTTTATCTGGGTTCACCTCTGTCAGGTATATAAGGCTTGCCTTCAAGGCCAGCATGACGTTGTTGTTTTAAATTAATGTTTTCTCTGAAGTCAAGAATGCGTGTTTCATCTAATATTTGAGCTAAAGCACCGTTCTTGTTCAATTGATCGTTCGGCTTGCTAGTGCATTTGTGCTACCTAATTGGTTGCTTACTTCATTCGTTAAATTTTCCTGTATACTGTCGGAGAGTGTTATATGTTTGGTACTTTCTTCATTCATTTTTTTAAACTTAGTGTAAGCGTTCTTGTAAACAGTTAGTAAATTCCGCTACTTGTTTTGTCTCATGACGCGGAAAACTGTTTAGCCATCCGACTAAAAACATTGAGTACTATCATTTTTCAATGTTTCCAACTGAATCCTCTGAAACAGAAGAAATTACATGCAGCTGACCACCAATACCATATTTTTATGTACAACTTGGTTCAACACCTGCGTAACTCTGATTTACTCACTTGTATATAAATCAGGGAGAGCAGTTGAGCAGTTCCTCTCAATTGATATCCGTTTTGAACACCCTAAATCCTCAGGGAGTTCCAGTGATTCATTTTTTAAAAATAAAATGCTCGTTGAATTTTATATCTCTCATTTCAACTGTCAAAGTTTTACCCTTAGGGATGCGAACGAGTTACGTTTTCTTGACTTCAACTGCTCAGCAATAAATGGACAATGTGCATCTAAGACCAGTTTTGGCTTAAACGGCGGGAAGTCTTATCGCCGATTGTGTCCCAAAACCCAAGGGGTACAGCGTCATACAGTCAGGTTAAACTATCCTCTGGAAAAGGTTGCATACAGTGTGCACCGGGTCTTTCAATGGGAGTAGGATATACGTCGAACAGAAGTGGGATAGTAATTTCTTAAAGTAAATTGCATCCACACACACACACAGAGTGAAAGGAGTTGCAAGCGAATATTTAATATGAACAACTCATTGTTCATTTATAAAGATGCCCTCATACTTTCGCTCACAATGGCTCTCTTGCTTAAACCATGAGTAAAGGGAATGTAGTTTTGTCAGCTACGGTTTTCCCATGTGAGAAAGTAGCTCAATAATTTCAGTTGAAACCATTCAATGGTGACACTGCCTGGCTGACGTTAATGTCTTGAACCCAATAAACAAGAAAATGGGATAGCTAGATGCGTCAAACATCACAATATTCACAGAGCAAACATAATGCATAATTCTCTTGTTTGCCTTTCGACTAATTATGAACACTAAAACAGTTGTAAGGTCATTAACAAGGCACATTTGTCTTCTTCATTGAACATAATATGGCGTAATTAAATTTAAAAGCAACCGACTCCTCATAAGGGAAGTTGTACTGAGATAAAGGCGTTTAACAAACGAAACGCACATATAATACCCAGACAAGACAGTAGGTGGTCACGTGACATGGAGGTGATGGAAGCGGAAAGAACATGTCCAAACTAGTTAAATGTTCCGGGAATTTTCGGCGCTGTGGCTACTGACACACAGACAAGACAGCACGTGCCGAACAGGAGACTCTGCATACCAGGGCACAACTGGTTAAAACCTCTGACAATTTTACTTTGGTTTGTAGTACAACCTGACGTGGAAATCCTAAACTTAGTAGCTTGCCCACAATCCCTACTTAAACCATTCACATTAACAGAGAGCATCGGTTAGTTCCGTGTAAATATTCACGCGTCCATTTTGTTGCATCCTCCCTGGTGAAGTAATGGTTAGTTGAAACTTAAATTCACCATCATTCTGGCGCGGATACGTTACTCTCCAAAGGACTATATTTTTTTCACCCGACTGGTTATCTGCTAAGGACAGTGAGTACTATATTTTGAATCTATGTGATCTTGTTGTTTAATCTGAATTTATGCTTCGAGTTTCCTTCCTTAATCACAAACGATTACTTCATGTAACCGGGTACGTATCTTCGTACGGCTGAAAGCTAAATAAGTTAGCTGTCTGTAGATCATCCAGTAAAACTGACCAAGTGGCACTTCACTCTCGCTTTTGATAACTCCGGCCACAACCGTACTAGTTGCAACATTGTTTTAACTGGATGCACAAATTGTGTACACTTAGGCATTCAGACAACTAGTCTAACTAAACGAATTGTTGTAGCCAAATGTGGTAAATCAACATTGGAAACCTTTGACATGTTGCTGTAGTCTGTAAATAAGGATAGTCGGTCACCAGTTGGAATGATACATTCTTGCCTTACGGAAATAACTGCCAAGTTTAATGTTCTTGTTAGTGCACGCGTAAGTTTTTAGGAAGGCGCCAATAACTACCTCGATTACAAATGGTTATATGTGTACAAAATTCAAAAGATACATTTGTAATATGATGAGACGCCACTTTCAAAGTGTACAAAACAAGCAGACGTGGATGTTAATTTTCCCCACCCTCTAACGACAAGCCCTGACGAATAAATTTTTACAGCGGCCTGATGTTAGTGAATAGAAGAGTAGAACCTACTGTACTGAATTGTAGACGCTGTTGTAAGCGAAAGGAGGGAGTTCAGCGTAATAAATTATATTCTTCTTAGGCAGTTAACTAATCCCCGCAATTCCCTTAGCATTCTGTATCAACCAACGATAGTAATCTTTCATGCTGTAAAATTTCACTTAATGGTATTGCAAATAAATACTGAAACAACGCGTGGATTCTTGAGATTAGTACCATTCTTCTTACTGGTCCAATCTCCACGCTCAAAAAACTATACGCTAAAACGATTACGCACTGATGATGTCACCTCGCTTGATGATGAAGCGTTTGCAACCTAAATGCCAAGCTCGGCGAACATACCGATACCAAAACCATCGACCGGAGCTACGAACAACACCACCACTGTTCACAACTATCCGAAGGACTTCCTTATTCACTCACGGTATTATCAAAGTATTCCTTCTACTAACAGCACACTTCTGTAACCGATAGAAAATAACTGTCCAGGTATATCTACCAAATTTGTATTCAGAAGTCCTAATTGTGTCATCATATTTCAGCAAACCAGGCAAAATTTTGAAGTAAATTCGTGAAATGGATTATCACTTGTGTCTTTCACTCGTTTTCTTCATTTTTGTCCTGTTGTTTATCATATCTAAACTGAATCGCTTTTGGCGTAATCCAGATTTGTGACCGATCAATTTTCTCTGCTTGTTTGAATAAACTGTGTTGATCGCAGTGTTTACTCAATCTGAACTGTCTTTTTCACTCTGGACCCATCACTTTGAACACGGATACTTCTTTATTGAAAAGTTTTAATAAGTCTATTGGGTTCGCCTATATAGCCGTGCTGCATTTCCCTACCATTTGGATAAATAAGATAATTTGGTTTGATTAAGGCAAACAGAAGTTTATCATCAGTGAATGTTACAATACGCATGGTTGTGGTCAAACCGATACTGTTGTTTTAAATGGTGTGAGTGAAAAGATCCAGTTTTCTTTTTTTACCTCGTTTGTGCAACGTAAAATAAACTGAATATCCTGTGTACATTTTAATGTTCTGTTGCAGGTTGGGAAGAATAGTTTCTCTGACGATCTACTTCAACATTTCGAACTGTTCTTATCAAAAGACTGGTTCAGAAGGTGGTTCATGCATGGTTGGTACTCACATTTCTATTAGCCGTTAGAATAATTTTTGAATGTTGTGGACATTGGGTTCACTTTATCCATTTTAGCAACACGATGAATCTGAACAAAACAGGCTTACCATTAGTTGTCACAAATCTGCTGGTTAGCTACAACATAGGGATTTTAACATCCGTCAATACTGTTTAACCCAGATAATCTTAAGTTCATGGGTGAATGGTCATAACACATTTGGATTAAGAAGTCAGTTATGCGAACAGCTGTTTTCGGTAATTCTCATCGAGCTTTTACAATTACATAGGATACATGCGTTTTATATATGAAAAATTAGAGCATGAAATTGTTCAGAGGGTGGATAAAAAAACCTGTCTTCACCACCCTATAATACAAAGGGGAATCCACCAGTGAAATTATCACCCGCCGAGTTAGTAATGCAGTCGACAATGCCTATCCTGCAGCACGGGTCATCGTATCGTTCAATACCTGCCCGGTACTGGTGTCACATCTCAAAGATAGCTTGCCTAGATTTTCCTCGTCTTTTTGTGTTTATTCTCTCACCGGTTGTTGTCAAGCAGGTTACGTTGGGAGAACCACAAGGCGGCTGTCAGAAAGGATTCGTGAACACCCCTCAACATGGCTTCGCAACGGTTCGATAAAGCCCATTTCCACTTCAATCGGTTCTCATCTACTCGACACTGGTCATCAAATTGAGCCAGATGAGGCCTTTCGAGTCATCTACAAGGTTCGTCAAACCCACTCCAGAGCTGTCAGATTGCGACTGTTATCGACGACCGAGGCAATTACCATCAGACTCTACAACCCCTGTCTGTGTGCCCAAAAACAGTTCGTGCAAGCCCTACATCTCCCCTGGCCAACTATTCCACAGCCACTTGGGACCCAAGCAGGCGTAAACCACTTGACACCGCCGAATGCATGTCTCACGGCAGGCATGAGTGATAATGCCACACATTCAGTAACACTCCCGCCCCCCTTCAGCAGACTGTGATCCGCCCTATGTCAATGATTCTAATGACCTATTTGACTTGCTCTAATTACTCATATATAAAACGCATGTACCCTATGTAATTGTAAAAGCTCGATGAGAATTACCGAAAACAACTGTTCGCATAACTGACATTTGGATTAGTCGGTCAGCTGGATTATGAATATGTAGCACTAGGACTTATGTTTTGATTGACATGATGCATGTGCCAGTTGTTGTTCAGTCGGTTTTGAACCTGAACACAAAAGAGGATATCCGTTTCCTGCCAGTACACAGAAAGACACTAACAATGAGCTTTCACTAAGGCAACATAAATCTATTGGTACTACTCATTGAAGCTAGAAGGAGATTTAAAACGCTGAAACGTCTTTTGTGCAAGCTTTTAAAAAGAACACAGTCGATTTCTCTTAGTTTCCATACACGTGTGTAAACGTTCTGGAGAAAAGGTACGCTACATTCTCAGTGTGATTAATATAGTTGAAAATACTCAAGTTGACTGGCTTTTACTACACGAACCATCCCTGTGTTTCTTTTACCAACTTTTCAAGATGGTCCGTTTCAGTCGGGTTCACATTAGGACAATTCCCATATTGGTATCTGCAGTAAGTTTCGGTCTCCTATGTGTTTACCACTTTCGGCAATCGAAAGCGGCAAGCGAAAGTGGTTGAGTGTTCACATATGATAATTCGGTCGTGCCTAACGTGAGGTCAATGGCGCAGTGGTAAACACGGTTGCCTCATGAACAGCATGTCCGTGGTTCAAGTCCCGGCTATGGCGATGATATGCACTACTGATGAGTTCTAATGAAATCGTGTTTAAAGTCGAATTGAAACGGTGTTCCGGACTAACGCAATTATGGCTATTAAGTTAAACTCTCTATCGTTAGGAGAAATCTGGGAAGTAAGGCTTGAAGGTCGAGGTCGGAAAACAGGTGGGGACAAATTGGGCAGCGTTTGAAAGTTAATCATTGGCTAAGTCTATTTCTGGTGATTTATCGACTGCCGTTTGACTTTCCCGCTGCATTCAGTTATTTTTATTTTTGCAAAGGACGTATAATAGAGGAAACGCAAACAGGGGTTTGGTAGACCTTGTCAACTAATCCCGAACAAACCTCAGGCGTATAAGAGACGAATAATTTTGAGATGTTTTGAAATAAATTGAGCAGGTGCCACAAAGGTTTTTGGGTAATTTAACGTTTTGGGACTATGAAAAATATTTTCCTTACTTGAAATCTAAAAAAGAAACACATTTTTACCATTTTACTTGCTTTCGGTTCACAGGACAGAACACAACTCCTATTTATAGAAAGAAAACAGACGATCAGCGTGAATGGTTGAAAATGTTTGCTCAAAGCACGTATTGGAACAACTCAGGCGATGGAATCAGTCTACCGGCTCCCATAGTGGCGGTAGCTGCTCGCCACTGGCTGAGATCAAGTTGACACAGGATCAATACGTTGCCACGGCAATCAGCGGGCGTGGTAGCTAAAGCTGCAATCGAACACACACGGAGGTCATGTTGCGTCATGACCTGACTGTCAGAATCGGGCACGGCTGCACCTTTGTACTATGGTTACATTCAACCAGCAAACGCTCTCTCTTCCGCAGTAGACTGCTTGTCCTACAGGCTTGCCATCACAAATCCGTGCTTTGATTGAGTAGGCAGTGAAGATCGTCTTGATTTAGTGTAACAACGGAACATGGTTACCGTAGTTTATGGAACAGTGGATGCGTCACACCAGTTGGACAGGTCGATAAGATCAGCCGTGTGCACAGTGCAGTCACCATCCCAAGTAGGCACGGCATAGGCTGGAACGAAAATACAAGTATTCAATTCACACGAGATACACAAGTGAGTGGATGATGCCACCAAGACATGCAAGTGGAATAGACGACTGGTCATCGATTGGCTGGACTCTTCATTTTAATTGCATTAGAAGAGAGACTATAGCAGATATTGACAAACAGAAAATCCTCACAAGAAATCCAAAATAGAAAGTTACCGGAACGAACGTAACTGATGCCTAAGAAACAATTTATCTCGCTATTCTCCTAGGGGAATACGAAGCCAACCGTTTGTATTGTATCGGAGAGCTCTGCAACTTTCTTGACTGGTCAAGTCACCAGCTTGAGGGACATCAAATTTCGAATAGTTTTAATTAAATAACACATCACTAGTGACGAGCTGTAATCAGGGCGGGGCTCGAACCTACTTCTTTTCGACAGAGGTTATCAGAAGAATTGAATCATATGTAAGGATTGCGAACAAATGCGAATGATGTTCAACTGAAAAATATACCGTTCATAAAAATCGAAAAAATCACCTCTATTTTGGCAAAACCATCATTGTCTCACATATATTTTTAGTATTGTAACTATGCTGATTGAAAACAATGGGAATATTACTCATAAAATGCAGGAATACCTGTTGTCATGAGCAAGGTACACTTACTTATTTTGAGAAACGTCCTAGTAGTGCTTATAGAAATGGGACAAGTTGCACTTCTACTACCGAACCTGAGGAACAATTGGAAATAAACTCGAGAAACCTGATTTTTTTCTATATAACAACCATTGGTCCAATGAATTGCATTCCTTCTTATACCAAATCTCTGTTGTTTTATGTACCGCTGGTTGCACAGTTCGTGCAGGGATATTTAATTTCGGAGTTCCCAGTTATGCGTTGCTGCACCTCATATAGAGCTACTCACAAAGTTCTTCATTTATCACGCTCAGAAGAAACTGCTGTTATTTTATTTCACGTTGTTTGCTCAATATGATTTAGCGTTCTGAACCATGAGATGATAGCGTTGTCAAACTTCTTATGCACATAAAAGGATCTGTTACCACGCGGTGATCTTCTCAGTTTCCAATTAATTGGGCTTACTTGTGTACGCCTGTGTGAAGAATTCAAATACAACATGGAATGTTGGTATCATGGGTCGTGATCACATGACAACGGGTTTACGCTTAGACTGTCCACAAAGCTACTTCGTACCTGCATTACTGACGCTTGTCTTCATCTCGGGACTTCCGCTCAAGTAGCTAATTTTAAAACAGCTCTTCAGCTAGACACTGTCATAGCAACCAGTTTGGAAGTGTGTTTTCTTTTTTATAGTACGATTCAGTCTGTATGGTGAAAATAGACTCCAGCTTCAAAAAAAACAAACAATTAATTCACTACAGTATGTGATTTTGCATTTGACCAAGAATTGGTAATATAATGCAGAACGATAAGTTGATTGAGTGGTTCATTAAAATCTGTCAACCGATTGCCATACAAAAGCACCTCTTCCCAGTACAATCCTAATCACGCCTCTGCTTCCGCAGTTCATGATTTTCCACATTTCCCATGCAACTAGGACTGAAAACCAACAAAAATCCTAATCACCACTAATATGGTAACTAAACCTGCATATGTGGTTAACGAGAGGCATTTAGTACTTTCCTGCATAACCCATTCACCTCACCAGCATACCCTAGATTAAGTTTTGAGATATTTAACAGAGAAGTTCCCTATATCGTTATCAAAACGAATACGGGCTGTCCAGATCGGAGTATACTGTGAGGTATTTTGGTCTACAGTCCTGAAAGAGTCTTACACATGCGCACTACGGTTCATATGTAAAGCATTTGTCAACTATGGAGAACTACATCATCTAACGTTCGTTCTATTGGCACTTCTTGTTTACGCTGGATGTGGGCTTATGTTGCTATTTGCACAGTTACCAACCAGTCGTTCTCAAAGTTTTTTTATGGAATGCAATAATGGATATAATCAGTACAGCGTAAAATTGCAGTAGCATCAATAACTTTCGCTATTCTCGACAGTTCTACGTATTAGCTGTGCAGAGTCGTTCTTGGGCGGCTACTACCGAAGGTTCACTGATTATCGTAACTTTCCGTATCGTTCGACCGAACTTCTTAAACCTGTTTTAGCAAATTTTATTCCCTGAGCTTCATACTATTTCGCTAATGCACTCATCCACACACTGCTTGAAAACATACTGTATACATAAGTTTTATCACAAACCGACTACCAGTACCTCAGGGGATGTGGATCCATCTAGCGATTGTGTTATTTTGAATAGTCGTTTCTTACCGACGGACTTCAAATAGATTCAAACCAATATGTGCACTGCTCCAGGCAATATGCGACGCTGGTAACGCAGCTGGACCAAATAAGAATTAGACATTCATACATCACATGTCCACATTTCGTTGGTTTCGTCGTGGGTTGATTTGTTCCCGAATCGTATGCATGTCGTAACACTTGCACGGACTTGAGTAATTATATGTATCAAGCTATTTCTAAAAGTACAACGACAATTTTGCTGCATTGCAGCTCATCCAAATTTTCTAAACATTTACGATATTTTTATTGAAGCAGAAATAGGCCGTGTTTCAATCATGAGTGAGAAACACTGTCAAACAAACATATGAATGCGAGCGCACTGAAACCTGCTTCAGTAAGGCGTTTCTTATTTCTTGCCTGGGGTCTAAAGCATACTAACTACCTTTAGTTGATAACAATGTTTGATATGATGCGGAATTGAAGTAAGTGACGGTCGTGTTATGAATTTTGTGTGTGCGTCTCTCTGTACATTTCACTTCATCTTCCATATCTTTTATTTTCTGCTATCTACTGTGACACCTTTGTCATTCCATAGGGTTATGTTAGTGTTAAATATCTGCGCATATATACATTTCAACACTGACATACTGTGTGCGAGTATTATTGCTGTTACTGCAGTCGGCTTAAATCTTGACGAAGTGATAAAATAGGTCAGTTCACTATGACTGGCTGATCAAAACGAATGTTAGACATGGACAAAATTCACGCTATCGTGCGATTTTGGAACGTTTATGCCTTCAACAAATCGTTCAGCTTAGATATTCAACATCCTCACAGTCTCCTTGGCACTTAAAATTGGATCGCGATTGCTATGATCGTCTTGCACTCCCTCAACGAACACGGAATTTATGGGATTTGCGAAACATTTAAAGGGCATTGAAACTGAATGTGTTGGGCGGTGTGGAGATAAAAGGACAAGTAGGCAGAAGGTTTCAGTTTCAGAGAGTTAGCAACATAAAAACTGGAAAAGAGAAAATCCTGAGGGTTTTATGTGAAGTTAAAGCCCAAACACTGCTTAATCAAACATGCAATTATCACGCTGCCGTACATAGGAAACATCAGCCGGCTAGCATCAATAGTCAGGTTGAGAGTACCTTTATTCCATCTTAATGCTTCCGATGATCAGACTATCCGAACACTCAGTTCAGTGTCCTTGGTGTGGCATCAAATGCGTATTTGAATTCATCTACGGATGACACAGTTACGACGAACTCCAGGAGGTTGTTTCACATCAGACACACCCGGACGCTAAAACTGTGTTCTCTGGAAATTATGGCCTGCGTTGGCGGGCAGTCCGAGCATGATGAATTTCACCAGGTAGACTGTACTTCGGAATTAACCTTTCTTGAAACCATGGCCAACTTATGGATGGCGAGCGCTAACTGCTAACTTCAGACTGTAAGTGCAGAATACTACCCCGTGAAATTGTCACTATCATAAACTGATCCTTCTTCTGGATAGATCGATAATGTCAAGCTGCAGGCACATGCACATTCGCTTGAGATGAAATGTCCAAGCTAGACGACAAGGTCTGCCACACAGTTATCACACTTATTCATTTGATTCAATCTAGCCTTAGTCGTTCTTCTGTCACTATCTCTGTTTTCTGCCAACTTATTTAGATAGCACAATACCTTCTTTAAATATTGACCCGTCAGAAAAGAGTTTGCCGTCTAACCAGTTGACAGTTCACAAAAAATACGTTGCGCTGCAGTTGTCAGAACGGATGAAGCAACCTATGATTAGTGTGCGGACTAAAATGTCTGTTGAGTTTGTGGTGGTGCATACATCAGTATGCTGTTCATGTTGTCCATACAATTCCCAGATAGTCGTCTGTTCACAGCCTGGCTGGTCTGGCTTGTGTCGGCAAGTGCACACCATCCACTCAACAGTTCGTAGTGTTTTATTGGCTGTTGTGACCGACTTGTGGCAGAACAATGCACGTGACATTTGTGACCAACTAGGACGAGCATGTTTGTGCTTACTCTTCTGTGTGATGTGCGTCTTACTAGTACTGTCTATTTACAGGTTTTTCTCAACGTCAGTCAACATCTCCCCTACTAGTACAAACCACAGGCGAAAATTGTAACCACGTGCACGTGGGTTTGATTATATTTGGTTGTTATTTATGTTTCTCATCGTCTCCTGTCTATCGAACTGGTGCTTTTGTAACTAACCCAGAAAATAACCTTTACTGCATCGGACAAAAACCGGACCTGTTAGATCGTTTTAAGATCTAATCTGTTGTCACCACTCTAGGGTTTTAGACAAGTTTGTCTTGTGCGACAGTATGAGGACGTGTCAACCTTTTCACTAATGTTCCCGTCTCACTCAGTGGGCACGTAATGCATTGTGGACGCAGTAAGTTAAAACCTTGTCCAGTGGCAGATTGTTGGGTAACTACTGCTGAACAAATGTGTTATAGAAGAGTGGGAATGATAACAACTGACATTTGTTGAGTGGTTACCAGAAAGTATTAAACTATAGCAGAAAATCTCCCAGTTCGTTCAAGTTAACAAACCAGTTGAAAAGTGTTTGTGTAGTCAATGAAGGTTTTATGCACTAAAGACTTATATGAAGTAGATAGAAACAATGTATTAGTCTGCGTGCGCGACAGAATAGTCAGTTGAAAATCTTATTCCGTTCTAGGCTGGGAGGTATAACTGTTGCTTGAATAGCCTTGTCCAGAGTATTGTTAAATGAAATGTCGTAATGCACACTGTCAAAAAAGACAAACGATCATCGTCCTATCACATCTATGTCACAATTACGGCTGTGTATGAGAATGATGTCACAGTGGGTTAATATTCTTATGGCTAGTAATATTAACATTTCTCATTGACCGAAAGTAAAGTAATTCTACTGTGAGGTTATTGCTCACATATGATAAACCTAAAAAGATCTTTCCGAAATGTTTGTAACAAGGTCATACACTATGTACAGCTCACGACTTTTGAGCCTGAGCAGAAAATTGTGATTAAGCTTGTAAGCAATCTGAGCATACTACTAATCTTGGCATAACCCTTGTTCCAGCAGCAGCTACGTTTTGTTCGACATAAGCAATATTACACGTGAAGGAATTATTGTCAAAGTTTTCTGTGAAAACAGGTTTTTGTTACGTTTGTTAGTCATACTGTACAGGTGATAAAAATGGATGAATATTGCTAGTTTACATTATCACCATGACGCTTCACTTTTCCCTTCGAATTATTTAACACCAGGGCCACAAAGTCGCTGATGTAAACTTGGAGATAAATAAATGCAGATTCCAGTCGGAATGATATGTGAAAGTTTAGCTAATAGTCATTCACTGAATCAAAATGTCCAATGACATTTGAATCTGTCTTGTGGAAAGGTATTTTAAGAAAGTCAACTTTAAAAATGCTTATTACATCGAGTCTATTCAAATAATGCCATTAATGCGATGATCTCTTTGTTAAGGCATTATTCTAAGATATGGCAGAGGTGACTTTATAACCGTTCCAAAATTAGTGAATGATTCTTCACAAATCGTTCACGGAATAATTGCTACTTTATCTGCGAATCATATGCAATACCATTAACATCTTCCATTGTGTATTTTCCATCCATTCTTATAAACATCACTCACAACGGCATGCTTACGTTATAATGGGAAAACGCAACAACCGTTTAAAATTACGTTGCTGTTATTGCCATTCATCAAGGTGTCTAAAACAAAAGTTTGTGACAATCAGACCAAGACTTTGGGAAGTTCCTTTTAGATATGTGCTCCAGAATTGTACACCGACTGCCAGTCATTGTCAGCCTACACGCAGTTTGTACGATTCCGGCGGCTCCGTTTAACGTTCGGCTTGCGCTTTCAGAACCTGGGATTGTGTCGTAATCCGGCGAAAATCTGTAAGGTCCTGTAGGAACTCGGTTGACAGGGTGCTTATGAAACTGCCATGGAATCTTGGCAACAAAGCTACTTGTGATGGAAATGGATGACATTCGTTATCAAACATACATTCTTACACACTTCCACGATGTTACAAATGTTTAAGTCCGTGGTTTGACGTAAACTGGCCAAATTAAGCAACTACTGATGCGACACTCATCAGTAGTAACTTACGAAACAGCAAGTTTCTAATTGTATCAAAGGATTATAGTTGTGATTGTATGTGTATAGAGACAGAATATGGACGACTTGCTTGCATTTCGCCACTGTTACCGTCTGTCGTTTGTGTGGGGGCAATGTGTGATGGTAGAGAAATGGGTTGGAAATTTGCCCTGCACTGATAGACGACAGTCATGCATACGCAGTGTGACAGTGTTCGTACAATTACCTATGTGCTTTAATAGCCAGATAGCCAGGTGTCAGGGTTTCAGGTGACATATGGCAAATGTGTCGTGATCATGAAGAAGCAGCCATAACACCACTGAAGCTTCTTCAAAAATTGCTATCTACTGTGTGCAATAAACAAACTCACGGCTAATTTTCAGGAGATCCAGGAATCATAGCCATTTTTAAAAATCCATAATAGCACACTTTCTTTCAGCCATGGACCTTACTGGTGACTATACCAAGGTTTTAGTTGAAGCCAACTTGTTAAATGTCAAGGTGCTTAACCCCCAGACCACCAATCCCTACTGCAGTCAGTTGAAACGGAACGTGTACGATTGTTGTTTTGGCATGGTTGCAACCCACTGACTGAATACGTCACCGCTGAGAGTTATACAGGAGGTGACTACAAAGTTGGAACAATCACGTGAAATGTTGCCGCATGCATCGATTGGATGCGAATTGCTTCCGTTAATGTAAGAAATTGAACTAAATAATCGTGATGTTGTTTTTTGATAAAACTGGGAGACATTATGCAATAAAGCAGACTATAACATGGAAGTGCCACGTAAGAAAGCTGTGATGGTTCCAGAAATACAGAAATGAAGTTACTGAATTAGCTCAACCCCAGAGCTAGCTTCGACGTTGTAGTGATAACAGCCGAACTAAGTTAAGCAGGTAATTTATCTCTCGGGCGTAATTGTACAGCTTATTGTCAACAATATAATAAAACAACAGTAATGATGAGGTGGTTTAATGACAAGCACTACATCCGCCGCGATTCAAATGAAAGTCCGGGTAGTAGTGGTGACGTTGCCTTTTTTTCACACGTTCAAGAGTAATTATCTGCACCGGCTTGATTGCAGATACTTCTTCAGTGACTGATTTCAGATCTGAAACAGACTCAGAAACGGAACTTTCAGTCTCAGAAGATTCAACAGTCAATACAAGAGAGAGCCTCAGTATGTTTGTACACTTAAGACCGATAATAGACGGGCCAGAATTAATAACAAAAAATGAACATGAATAAGTGACGGACTGCACATATGTGTGGTAGTCCATATTCGTAAGAATAGATGAAGTAGGTCCAGTAATATCCTTAACTGACATATTAGCAGGTTTCAAGATAGCATATGGTTCCAGCCGCTTCAAGCAAGCCACAGAAATAAAAGATTCAATACCACCATTGTCAACAATGGAGGAATGTTGAGGACCACCTTTAACAGTAAACGATTGTGTTATATGGTGTGTAGAATCATATTAAGAACAGCAGATTGAAACTCAGAATTCAAGTTATCATCGTCACAACTGGAATGTGTACAAGAAGACTTTAAATTATGGCAAACGGGTTGAATGTGCTTGCAACCACATGACTTACAGTCGTTTCACTGACTGAAAACATTTGGATCAGGTGCAAAATGATTATCATCATTTGTATTTCCAGTATTTACTTTTTCAGTAAGCTGCCTATGCTGACCTTCTGATTGTCTCAGGTTGTTGTTGTATAAAACCGTTGGTTTATCTTTTACAGCAACTTTGACATCCTGATAGTGCTCGTATGGTGTTCAAGCTGACTGGAAAGTGGAATTTGGAAGCGGTAAAAGCATCTGTTGCAGATCGTGCAGATTTATCCCAGTGAGTAAACAGTCACGAAGTTGAGCTTGTAATTGGTCTTCGAAATTACATCGAGCGGCTTGAGTCTGAATTTCGAGAATGAACATTCTGATATCCTGGTTTTATTTTCTCACAAGCTTATGAAATTTAGCTAGTTTAGCTGCTTTGAAATTTGCAGGCTGGACGTGTGAAGGCAGCAGCTTCTTCAAGGATTCGTAGAAAAGAGAAATTGGTGAATCAGGAAATGACAAGTTTTTTACCAAGCTGTAAGCATCTTTATCATTTATGGCGAGGAAGTGAGCGGCTTCCTTTTCTGCATTCAGCCCTTTGCCCACGAGACACCAGATTGGAAAGCGTTCTAAATAATCTTCCATTCCTCTCGACGAATTTTGAATATTCCGAAATTCGAGTGGACAGGGATTCATGGTAGACACTTATAGAAGTCCACGACGTCAGGTGTGATGGTTCCAAAAATACAGAAGTAAAGTAGTTTACTTAGCTCATCCAAATTAAGCAAAACAGGTAATTTATCTCTCGAGCGTAATTGTACTTATTGTCATTAATGTAATAAGACAACGTTAATGATAGGTAGATTTAGTGAGAACCATCACAAAAGATTTTCTTCTCATTAATAACTACCAGTTTATTTTTCGTCCGTTTATGTCATTTTATTTGCACAACTACATGGAAGTGAGGGATATAGTAACTCGCCTGTACAAGGCTCTGAAAAAGGCCACTTACTTAATGTCAGTTTTAAAAATATTTAGTCTTGTTTGTGTGTTAATCACACAACTGGTGAACAAATGAAGTTTGATTTACAGCCCTTCACAGTAAGCGCTTGATAAGATTACGCTGAAAAGTTCCTTGCCTAAACTCATCTAGAGATTCAAAGCGCATACTTTTACACGCCTCTGACAGGTAACGCGGAGCCGTTCACAGCGTTTGTCATGTGGATTTTACCAATATAACTTTCTTCATATGAGCTTCGTTGTTGTCGAAACAGCAGCCTGATATTTCCTCCACAGAGGTGGGGACACCATACAAAATAAAGCTGTATGCGTCTACAATGTGCATCACGGTGGGTACAGCAAACTTGCGAACTGTTTTTCGCTAAATGAATTTCACTCTAGCCTACCTATTCCAACGTCCCCATTCATAAAGTTAAAACTGCCGGTCGTTTGCCTTAATTTGTTGTCCACCTGAAAACAGCGGATATTCATTGTTTCCTTCGAATGTTCGAAACAAGAACCGTTGACCATCTTTAGGTTTTCAGTGCGGTCATTAGTTATAAGGTATGATAGGGCACTGGGCCATTAAATTTCCTCCCACGAACAAACAAGGAGCTTATGCAAGTTCTTTGGTACATAATTGGGTTAGCCTTTACACAGAACACACCAGCCTCCCCACAGATAGTTGATGCCTCCGTCACATTCCTAGTGAGTGACTCTTGTTTTTTGGTCGCGGTAGTAATTCATCACAGACGATCAGGAAAGGTTTGCAGTGTTTTCAAAGCTACGGTATATCCCACCGAAAAAACACCTCAATGTTGACGAAGAAAATATACGTTACAAGTGAGTAGTAGAAAATTAGAGTCTGCATCTAGTCAAACAACTTTCAGTCTGTGTATTTATCGCGTGTTGATGAACACTATTATAAGCCAAAGTCACACGGGCTAATATCCATTGAAAATCAGACGCCGATAAGGATTTGTAGTGGGAACTGTTTTTAGATCAAACAATCAGATGGTCGGGTCCATACCGCCTATGTTGCTGACAGTCTTCTACTTATAACTTCTCATGCTGAGACACCTGTTTTGAAAGCCGAAACAGGAACCGGTCTTATGCTGAAACGGGCAGCAGCATACCTGACCATTTACAGGCATGACAACGAAACGCATTTACCCAAATTGGTAATATAATTATCCTTCTATACTAAACTTCCGTGTGTGACGAGAAGCGATGGATGCATTATGCCTCAATATCATTCCTTTAGATGTAGTAGCTGCAAACGGAAGGCTTCTGTTCACTGTCCGTGGGTAGTCATATATTTCGGAATATTGCTGAATAACAATACCTGAGTCAAGATGAAGATCACCCATGGTTGGTCGCAACTGTCGCATTCAGATAGGCTTCCCAGCGTGCGTCTTTCCAAACGAAGCATTATGCTTGAGTTTTGCTCTCGTTGGAGCTCGTCAGTAGTGAATTTCCTTGTCACATCCGGGACTAGAACTCCGACCACGCTTTCTTAAGGGAAC
Organism: Paragonimus heterotremus; assembly: GCA_013368495.1. Lineage (NCBI taxonomy): Eukaryota > Metazoa > Platyhelminthes > Trematoda > Plagiorchiida > Troglotrematidae > Paragonimus > Paragonimus heterotremus. The sequence continues at coordinate 4,717 of LUCH01000724.1, read as the reverse complement.
CGTGGTGGCCACTGTGTTGTTTTCCGTACGCTAAGCACGATCAAATTATCATAACTGGAAGCTGAACACTTTGCGGCTGTGATTAGTAATCAGGTTGTTTGGGTAGGAGAAACAGTTATTGTCTTGTTAACTTCAGTCGATAACCTAGCTGTTGGGGCTTTCGAGATAAGTCGTAACCTTTACATCCAGGTAGAACATGAAAAAAATATACATCACTGAACAACTGTCTAACACCCTAGTGAAGAGGTAGAATATACTTTTTGTTACATTCAACGTGCAGAAACAGTCCGCTCTGTGGCTAATGTCTAGCTGAACCTTTGTTTTTTCATTAATTTTGAATGAATTAGTTGCTTCTAGCACGAAACCACAATATTGCACCCATGCGATTGATGAGACGTTGTATTGGATCCACACTGAACAAATAACTCTCTGCCTACAATCTACCTGCAAACAAATTAATCAAGCCAACAGAGATAATGATTGGCAGGCGAACGTTTACATCGTTGACTACAACAATCTACCCGAGTTGATCGATTATACGAGCAGAATGCTTACTATTATTTGAATCACCTTTCAACTCAAACCTTTGAATATGGAGAATATTACGTGCTACAGAAACAGAAATTACCGTACTAGTGTGTAATGAACAAACAACCCTCACTCAGTAGGAGATCATAAGAATTCCACTCGAATCGGGAGAAGCAAATAGCTATTTTGCCGAGTCACTTTCCGCAAGTCTAGTTGCGTCCAGCTCTTTCAAACATGAGACTCTGTTAATCTGGAGAACACGCCAGTTGGTGGAGCAGTCTGAGTTCTCGCTCCGAATTTTACAAGGGTCCACTGTTGACGTAAAACCTTGGACAAATGCACTTCCAATCATTCTCTGAATACATGACTGACAATTAGTAGAACTAACTGGGATGTTCGTTATCTTTGGCTACAGCGTAAGCTGTGGTTTAACACGTGATATTCTGTGATCTACACCGGATTGACTATCTTTTTAAACATAACTGCCCACTTCAACCACAGTGGTTACAGTTACAACGTACGACACGACACTCGACGAACTGGTCATCTGAAGGTCGATGCGACTGCTTTCACTTAGTGCGTTGAAACGAGGGCAAAATCAGCCGTAGTGGACGTCTGGTTTGAGAGCGCACGACGATATACCATAGTGTCTGATAAGGGATGGGAATCTACGTTGATTGGGGACACTTTACTTTACTACCTCCTAAAAAAGCCGTATACTCGGGCTTCACTCTCGTTAAAGGTTGTCTTGGGGGCACATGCACACCATGGCATGGAGTTGAACTTTGCCCACATTTGTATGAAATGACCCTGTTGCCATTGTGTCAATGACAGTGCTTTAGACACGACCGAGTTACTGTTTGCAAATAATCATTGTGTAATGCATGTAGGGTTATGCTGGCTGAAAAGTCTATGGAATGCAAGAGATGTTCAACCTGTATATTAGCACCTCTTCAGCTGCCCTTATTTGTAGTGTTATCCAGTGCGGACTAGCTATGGGGAAAATGAAATAGATCCGATCAAGTTAGTTTCAAACAAATTCATTGTAACTCGTTCCTCATTCAATATTTATGGGGGTTTTTGCGGATGCATAGGTCATTTGATATGTTAATTTACAACAGAATGCGTCACACTTATAAAAAACAGAGAATTATAAACGATAAAAGATAACCGAGAGGTATTGTTAGGAATAAGGACCAGCTTTGAACATTTCATTCTCAGTGTTCACTTCAGTCCACCCATGTATATCAATGGTTTAAATTATGTAGTCAAGCGACACAAAGTGGCCCTCCATCTGGTAGTAGATTTTTCTTCGTCTGTGCGGCATAAGCTGCAAAATGTCGAATAAAAGTTGATGTGACAAAGATATCGAAAGCTAAGTGTCCACTCTGACCTTGTCCGTAAATATGGTATTTCTGTTTCACGACAATTAACCTGGGCACTGTTAAGCGAGTGCACTAATATTTCTTGGGATATGGTAGACCACTCTGAGCAACTAACCCACATGGTTCATCCATGTGAACTACACATGGCGATCAGCAACAACGTGATGTTAAAACGGCTAGTGAGACGTTTTACTCTCACTCAAATGAAGACGATACGTAAACTCGACACATGAGCATGATCACCAGTGTATGCTGAGGAACAAGATAGCCAATTATTGTTGATTTCGCCGGTGGTAGTAGTTTCCGAACATTTCTGAACATTTTCACACAATAGAATTCCTTTTTTGTAAGTGCTTCCCTCCAACATTAACTATCATACGGAATGACGTGGAATACTGGTAGGTGTGCACAGCGTTGGTCTCAAATCGTGGTCTGGTTGAATTAAGCCCGTGTGTCGACCATACCGCTTTGATGAGTTCGTACGACAATTGGACAGACATGTGCCTATATACTCGTAAATTGGGTAGAACTGTTTAATTCTTTACGATAATGGCAACAACTGGACTTTAGAACACTCCAAATATTCGGGTTCTGTACGCCAAAATATAGGGCTAAGCTCAAATTGGATGCTAGGATCACCATCTACTCGATTGTCGAAGAACGACATTGATAAGAATTGTAAAATGCGATGGTCGTTAGCTAGCTGCAGTGTGGTCTGATAAGTAAGGGACGATTACGATCAACTAGATTCATAGAACGCAACGGTCGCCAGTTACTCAAAAGTTAGAATATGACTGAAATATGATACGTAAACTGTTTGAATACAATCGATTTTGGATTTTTGTGAAACTGTCAAAACATCTACAATGCGGCTTTTCACAACCAATTGCATGGATGTAGTCACACAACTTAGGATCATATGCTGTTTTGATGCACAAGCGGAAACAGGTAACTGAAGCGTTATGCGGCAAAGTTGAACTAATGTTTGTTTGCCGAATATTTAGGATTTAACATCATTTTTTCTACCACAGAAATTAATTTCTCAGTTTCATTTCGACTACGATCGACTTTGCGTAACATATTTACTGGGCAGATAGGTAATTCGGGTCCGTTTGATCACACATTTGTGATAGACCACGTCAACTTGTCAGCTAGTCCAGGACCAATTATTCTTGGAACAACTTGATCCGAACTGGAACAACCCTGACGTTAGCGAATGAATAGATGTTCGTCTGGAGTCGGTCGATGGATAGTGAAAATGATAGTTGTATACAACAACTCATTTCAAAGAGCATTTGTTTGATGAGATAAGTTTTGGGAAAATACGAGTTTTCCGCCAACAACATCAAATTTTTCAGTTCGTGCGTTTTTTATACACTGTAATTACTGGAACTTAGTATTCTGGCTGTCAGATGAGCTTAACTTCTAGTCCGTTGTAGCCGACTTAGTGGTTTGGTAAAAAAACCCAACAAAAATGAATTGTATTCCTGGGAGACTAAATCAGAAGTACTCACTGTACTCAAGAATGAGGAATAAGCTATGCTGATTACCAGTAAATGCATTTAGGCCTCACTTCTAGACAGAAAAGTAAATCATTTTATAGTTTGCGTTTGGGTTTGGCGGTCAGCAGGAGGAGATAAATATATTGTAATTTCTGGTCACAATCTGTGAGCCCATTAGTTACAGTAGTTTACTCTCATTATCAGTCAAAATCAATATCCCTTCCTTATTCCTGGTACCACTGTAGTAGATACTTCTCATGACAAAATTAAACGGCCACCAAATATACTAACGATATCCTCCTAATTATCGTATGACGGGCAACCATCGTACAGTATTGCTACAAAGTGTGGTGGATTCACGGGAACACAACAGGTGTAACCGGCTTTCAACAGCTTAACGTGGTATTATATTTTAATCTGGTCCCAGCGCTTCTATTGCGTACAATTTCGATAAGTGACCGGCGTGACCGTTTATTTCTCGCCGACTAAAAAAAGAACAGAAAACTGCCATCCAGCCTTATACTCGGGTCTCTTTGTATACTTAGTGTGCTAACAAGTCTAGCAGATCTGTTATGGGTATTAGGAATGAGGAAAGACCAGTTAAAGATACAATATTCTTAAAGAACTGTCGTCGACTTCCTAACAGATAGCTTCTCAAGTGATTATCGTGTTTCTCCAACGTTTTATTCCTTTTTAATTTGAATATCTCTGACTGATTACGTGTGTCCTGGTGTCTGCACATTAAAGGTAGCTTTGCCAGGGCGCCCAAGTATGAATAATCTGTTGATTTTGAAAGCTGGCAATGACGTCATTTGATCATTAGGTCTTGGCAGGACAAATCGCTTTTGGGAATAATTAAGTCCCACTGATGACCACGGAGGCGTGCGGAGAATTATATATCTCAAGTGGAACATCACTCACAATTGATTGCAGCTGTTGCATTCCCAAAGACTTTCCAGTCGGCCCGTTTCAAAAGTCAGAAGCACTAGACTCGAGTTTCGCTCTCATTAGAGCTCATCAGTAGTGCATATCATCGCCACTACCGGGAATTGAACCACGGGCACGCTGCTCATGAGGCAACCGTGTTTACCACTGCGCCATTTACCTCACGTTAGGCACGACCGAATTATCATATGTGACCACTCAACCTCTTTCGCTTGTGAGTAACGATCATGTGGCCCGATCGTCTCGTGAGGAGACACAGTTGCTGTCTGTTAAATGTCAGTGATTTAAAAGTCAATGATTTCTATGATTTCATCTTACAGAGAAGTCCTAGTCGAGGGGTCACCGATTGGAGTTAAC